>NCQT01032986.1:6996-18206 GCA_002740465.1 Stenocereus thurberi | reverse complement strand
ACTATGCATGTGTGCCGACTATGCAAACTTAATTCTACAGACTGTGCTGACTTATGATGACCTAAACTTGTACGTCTCAGACTAAGTTTGGGATTCATTGGATAAGGGCCGATTACAGTGCAAAAGGCTTGTGGACTAGGCACAGTACTATTCTGTAGCTTAGGCTACAAAATGTTGTAGAATGAGGGGTAAAAAGTTGAGCGAATGTTGGGTTAGGCCAAGTCCCGAGTTACAAGTTATTCAGGATACGGAATCTTTCTTCTGATAGAGGAGTAACCATTAATTTTGCCTTAAAGTGCTCCTACTCTAACTAAGCAAAATAATAAAAATAATACATAAAAATCTACTAAAAATAAAATAACTAGAATAAAACCAAAAAAAAAAATCTTAAACTAAAGACTACTAAGATTTAACTCTATGACTCAAACAATCACTAAAAATAACCAATCTGGGGGGTGTAATTGGATAAAATATTTATGTTACTAAACTGACCAATAAACTCAAATTAACGAAAAAATACGAACTGAAATCAAAAGTTTGTGAAAATTAAAACGAATATCAATCAATCAGAGAACTGCTCAACCTCAACATATACTTCATTATGCTTTGTTATTTAATCATTGATACACATATTATTTTTACCGAATAGTTAGACTATAGGTTAGGAATGTCCACAATCCCTTTTTTTGCTTACCGTTTAATCCAATCTCAGAACGTCTAAGGATGAAATCTTTTAAGCAAGTTAAATTGTTACTCTACAACATAACAAATTAATCACTTAAAGCATTAAGTTTCTGGAAAACATCATCTAACCTAAACCATTAAATCCTCAACAGTAGATCAATGTAATTTAGATCTAAGTTGATTCTATCAACCGTAATGGTTCATAATTGTTACAAGTTTAAGAATATTTAATGTCAAAATTATTTAGGTGTCTAATCAAAAATAATTTAACATCAAATAACAAACAATTATTACAAACCAACTTAGAGTATTCAAATTAAAAAAAATAATATGACATCCAAGCAAAAACTATATCTCATAAATAACTAAACATGGCTTAGTAAAGTATTTGGTTAAGGATAAAAGTAATCCACCCTAACATGATAATATAATACTGAAACAAACATCAAATGTCCTTAAAAATAAAAGAATACCAAAATGAAACTAAGGATCCTGAGGGAAATGAATGAAACAGAACAACACCAAAATGAAATTTATGCTGAGAATGGCGTTGATGATTTCTGATGAATGTGTTGCCGTGAGAGCTTGATCGTTCGATGATGGGTTTTGATGATTGATCAGATGGTGATGGAGTTGAGATGACTGCTGCTGATTTTCGATGATGGTGAGCAATGATGATGAATTAATGAAGAGCAAAGGGATGATTTAGAGAAGATGTTTGTCGATGATGATCCATTCTGTAGCTTTCCCCGTCCCTTTATACTTGGTTTGTGATGGGGTTGATGATGGTTCTCTGTGGTGTGCTGCCAATTGAGGAGTGAGTGACGGGTGATGAGGGTGGTTCTGTGCTTGTGCCTTGGATGTGGAGAAGATGAAGGAGAAGAGGAGAGAGAGCGTAGTGTAGCATGAGTTGAGGAGAAGAAGATGGAGAGAATGCAGGGGAAGAAGAGAGAGAAAATGAGATGGGGGTTGGGGGTCTGCTGGTGAGGCGTGGTTTTTTTATTTTTTTTAATTTTGGTAGGAAAAGGATGAGTTGGGTTAAGTTCATTTGGGCTGTCAGACGTGGACCTTGTTTGAGATGCAATATTTTGATCTAATCTCTTCATTTTTCACCACTTCTTTCATCTTTTTGATTTTTTTTTCAAAATAAACAAACAAAATAAAATTAAATAAAAATCTAAAAATAAAATTATTTTAGGCATAAATTAGGAACAAATTTATTGTAGAAAATAGCATATTTTTAACATAAACAAATATCAAATCAAAAATTGGCCCAATATTAGTATTTTGGCCCTTAATTAAAATTACAACTTAAATTAGGTCCAATAATCCATGTTTTTATTTTTATCGTTATTTGTCCCTAAATATGCAAATGCAACTAAATATGCAACTATATGCCATAAATAATAAAAATATTTAAGTAAATAAGTATAGAATAAATATAAAAATAAAACTCTAACAAATACCCACACTTAGACTTTTGTTGCCCTCGACAAATTTATTAACCTAACAATAAAATAAATTAAAAATAAAATCAACCACTTTTGTAGGGATCATGATTGCACTGAGCACGTGCAATAAGCCCTTTAAACCTCCGGGTGGCCCACGGTAGGATGAGTATGGATCTCTTGAGGGTTTCCAGCAAGTATACCCACAAAACCTTTAAAAAGAACAAGAGAAGACGGATTTTTTTTTTTTAAATAAGGAAACAATATAAAATTTCAACTAGACACATCAACCTTTAAAAACCAAGATATTATGTTGTATGTGGACAAGGCGTATATTCCAAAACTCTGAGTCTTCATAGACGACATCCACACTCCACTTTTCACTCCACAAACCAACATAACGGTGTATCCATCCTAGTGCATGGTGTGTGCGTGTACCATTACCCCAGAGAGCGAGCTAGTCAAAGTTTGACTCATTCCCACCTGACAATATATAAATTACTTTATTGACTCACTAGTATAAGAAGCAAGCTTTCCAGTGGCAGTATTGCCTCAAAGGGTAGCACCCAATAGCGCATGCCTCAAAGGGGCACTTGTCATTCCCAACTTTGATTCTTTTTTTTTTTTTCCTTCCTTTTTTTTTTTCTTCTCCTTTTTTTTCGGAGTCTAAATGAAAGCAAAAAAAAATGAATGCAAGTGGGAGAATCAAGCCTAAAAGGCAAAGACTCTAAGACAATAGTGATATGCAAAATAAGGATTAGACTTACAGTTATAATGGAATGATGAGGTTAGACTCGGGTTATAGAATATCACATCTAGGACTTGGTTTATCATACACGTCCCACTTATATACAACTTAATACTAGGTTAAGGGAGTCAATTTGGTCAAAATGGTATGCATTTTTCAAAATAAAAGAAACGGAAAATAGAAGGAAAAAAAATTTTTTTCTTGGTTTTTTTAACAAAAAATAATGAAACAAATATGAAAAAGATATAAACTAAATATAAATATAAATTTCCCTCCCCCAAACTTATTTCATGCGTTGTTCTCAATGCAGGGAATAGGAACAAAGCAAAAAGAAAAAGAACAAAGACAAAAGGAAAAGAAAACTCCCTAAAAGAATCCTGGGTTGCCTCCCAAGCAGCGCCTTTGTTTCTTGTCATTGGCTCGACCTTGTTTTCGATCATGGATCTTCCAAATCAATATCTTCAACTTCGCAAACCATTCCTTCATAAAAGTGTTTCAACCTGTGACCATTCACCTTGAAAATTTTATCAGTATCAAGACTCCTAATTTCTACCGCCCCATGAGGGTGGACATGAGTGACTTTAAAAGGGCCTAGCCACCTAGATCTAAGTTTCCCAGGAAAGAGTTTCAATTTTGAATGAAATAACAAAACTTTTTCTCCTACTTGAAACTCTTTCCTAACCAACTTAGCATCATGAAATGCTTTTGACTTGCCCATATAAATGACTGAATTGTCATAGGCTTCTAGCCTTATTTCCTCTAACTCTTGCAGTTGTAATTTCCTGTCCTTTCCTGCTTCCATATAATCCATATTACACTTCTTCACAGCCCTAAAGGATTTATGTTCTAATTCTACAGGTAAGTGACACGCTTTTCCAAAGACTATCCTATGTGGTGACATCCCAATTGGAGTTTCATATGCAGTCCTAATAGCCCAAAGTGCATCATCTAATCTATCACTCCAATCCTTCCTATCAGGTCTAACAATTTTCTCCAAAACCCCTCTAACTTCTTTATTCATGCTTTCAGCTTGACCATTAGTTTGTGGGTGATAAGCAGTCGAAACCTTATGCATAATATGAAATTTATCTAGTAGACCCTTCAAAGTTCTATTACAAAAGTGAGTTCCCCTATCACTAATGATGGCTTTAGGCATCCCATTCCTAGTCAAAATGTTTTTCTTAACATGCTTAACCACAGTCTTAGTAGGAATAGCCTCAACCCACTTGGATAAATAATCCATACAAACTAGAATACCATAGGAAGGGAGAAATGGGCCCATAAAGTCAACGGCCCAAACATCAAAAATTTCACACACAAATATATTATATAAGGGCATTTGATTTCTATCACTTAAATTTCCCATTCTTTGGCACTTTTCGCATCTTTTATAGAATTCAAAACAATCTTTGTGAATTGTGGGTAAGAAAAATCCGCATTCTAAGACTTTATGTGTAGTGCGTTTAGGGCCAAAGTGACCTCCCCCCTCTCGGGAGTGACAAAACTCCAAAATAGGTAAAATTTCAGAATCATCAACACACCTTACAAAAATGCCACAAATATGGTTCATCCCACATATATAGTCTAGCTTGTGATTTAATTCTATCCCTAGCATATTTAAGCATATTAGCAAGAAAGGTCTTGGTAACTAAATAATTAATAATGTCCACATACCAAGGGAAAGTTTCCACAATAGCATACAAATGTTCATCAGGAAAATAATCATTAGAATCCTTAACTGATTTCTGCAGTTGGAATCCTACTCAGATGGTCAGCTACATGGTGATCTAGGCCTTTCCTATCCTTAATTTCTAAATTAAATTCTTACAAGAGTAAAAACCATCTAATTAGCCTAGGCTTAGCCTCTTTCTTTTTCATTAAATATTTTAAAGCAGCATGATCAGAATATACAGTGATCTTAGTACCCAGCAGATAAGATCTAAATTTTTCCAATGCAAACACAATAGCAAACAATTCTTTCTGAGTAACAGAATTACATTGTGCAGCATCTAATGTCCTATTGGCATAACAAATCACATGAGATTCCCTCTCCTATTTTTGCCCTAAAGCAGCCCCTGCTGCTTTATCAGATGCATCACATAAAAGTTCAAAAGGAAGGGCATAATTAGGTGCTTGAACGATAGGAGGCGAAATCAAACACTTCTTTAACTCATCAAAAGCATGCTTGCAGTCATCATTAAAAATAAACTCAACACCCTTACCAAGCAAAGCACATAACGGAGAAGCAATTTTTGAGAAATTCTTAATGAATCGTCTATAAAACCCTACATGTCCCCAAAAAAGATCTAATATCTTTCACACTAGATAGGTAAGGCAAAGACTGAATCACTTCTACTTTAGATTTATCAACTTCTAAACCTTTCTCTGAAATGATATGCTCTAGTGCCACTCCATGATCAACCATAAAATGACATTTTTCAAAGTTCAATATTAGATTGGATTCAATGCAATGCCTAAGAACTAATGTCAAATTATACAAACTTTGGTCAAAAGAGTCACCATGCATAGTAAAATCATCCATAAACACTTCCATAATCTTATCGATGAAGTCAGAAAATATGGACATCATACAACGTTGAAAAGTAGCAAGTGCATTACAAAGGCCAAAGGGCATGTGTTTAAATGCATAAGTACCAAAAGGACAAGTGAAGGTGGTCTTATCTTGGTCCTCTGGAGCTATGGGTACTTATAAGTAATCCAAATACCTATCTAGGAAGTTATAGTAAGAATGACCGGCTACCCTCTCTAACATCTAATCCATAAAAGATAAGGGGAAGTGGTCATTCTTTGTTGCTTTGTTTAGCTTCCTATAGTTAATACATATTCTCCAACCTGACTGTACTCATATGGGTATGTGCTCTCCCTCTTTGTCGGTCAGTACAGTGTGGCCACCTTTCTTAAGGACTACATGTATGGGACTAACCCACTTAGAATCAGCAATGGGGCAAATCGCCCCTACTTCCAACCACTTTAAGATTTCCTTTTGCACCACCTCCATCATAGGAGGATTGAGACGACGTTGAGGATCTCTTTTAGGGATTGCATCGGGTTCTAAGGCAATTTTATGTGTATAGAATATTGGGCTCGGTCCTTTATTATCAGCTAAAGTCCATCCTATTGCACTCTTATTATCTCTAAGAACTCTAATCAATTTTTTCTCTTGCAGTTCAGTTAAGGAATTAGAGATAATCACATGTAATGTCTCATTGTCACCTAAGTACACATATTTCATATTAGTAGGCAAAGGTTTCAATTCAGGCTTAACTACAGTATATCGGGTCGACATGGTTTTAACACATAACTTTTATCTAGCAACTTGAAAAGGGGGTTGCATACTTTGTAAAGACTTCAAATCATAAATAGCATCCATCAATTCATTACATAAAACATAATCACATTCGGTCAAATTAGTACTAGACAAACTATAAGTAACAGCCAGATTCAAAACATCTTCATTATTCAATTCAAAAACATCTTGGGATAATTTTTCATATACATCCAAGGCATTCACATTACGTACGTCAGTAGGAAATCACATTGCCTCAAATATATTAAATTTAATCACTTCACCATCAAATTCCATGGTTAACTGCCCACTATACACATCAATCTTTGTTCTAAAGGTTTTCAAAAATGGTTGGTCAAGTAGAATGGGTGGTTCTTTCTCTCCCCCTCCCATGTCAAGTACATAGAAATCAGCAGGGAAGACAAGCTCATTAACTAGACTAAAACATCCTCTAAGATACCATCAGGGCAAGCATTACTTCTATCAGCTAACTGAATCACCAAGTTAGTCTGTTCTAAAGGTCCAAGATTAAGAGAATCATAGATAGATCTAGGTATAACATTGATAGAAGCTCCTAAGTCACGCATACATCTATCAAATCTATTGTTACCTATTTTACAAGGCACAGAAAACATGCTAGGGTCTTTACACTTAGGAGGTAACTTCTTTTGAAATACATCCGATAAGTTTTCCCCCACACTAATCTTTTTATTTCCTTTTAGCTTTCTTTTATTGGTGCACAATTCTTTTAGAAACTTAGTATATCTAGGCACTTGTTTTATAGCATCTAAACGAGGAATATTGATTTCTACCTTTCTAAACGTCTCTAAAATCTCATCATTAGCTGCATCACGCTTAGGTTGGGCATATCTATGGGGGAAGGGTGGTCTAGGAACATAGTGGGGGAGTTTGTTAAAGTCCTCTAGAGTCATCTCTTGATGTTTCTTACTCTTTGGTTCTTCTCCCTTCTCTTTCTCAACCTCATTTTGTTCCTTGGTCTTAGTTTTCTCACTCACTTCTTTTTCACTCTCAATATCTTTATTAGACAAATGGGGCTCTCCTAGTTTCTTTTCACTCCTTAAAGTTATGGCACTGACATTATCCTTAGGATTTGTAAAGGGTTGGGTAGCCAAGCTATTACTACTCTGAGACTATATGTTACTAACTAAGGTTCCTAAGGTGGATTGGGTTTGGCTCATTTGCTTAAGAACAGTTTCCATTAAATTAAACCTAGCCTCTATCTCTTTCTTATCTTAGTCCATCTTTTTCATTAACTGCTCTAACAAAAGGGAGATCTTATCAGTTTGGTTAGCTGGAGGTTAAGGTTGAGTAAAACCAGGTGGCTTAGGTGGTCCATACCTAAGATTAGGGTGATCTCTCCAACCCTCATTGTAAGTGTTGGAGTAAGGGTCATACTTCCTGGGTTGATGGTTAAACATATCATTAACATTCCCCTTTTGTAAGGTTGGACAAGCATCAGTAGGATGACTTTCCATACAGCATATTCCATATACTATCCCAGCACTAGGTCCACTGGTCATCAATTTATCTAACTTAGAGGTTAAAGCTGCTAACTGGTGTTGAATAGTATCAACCTCATTAACCCTACCAGTCACCAAGTCATATCGAGTATTAAACTATTGTGAGTTTTGTGCCATATTAGAGATCAAAGTCATAGCTTGGGTAGGTGTCTTGTCAACTAAGGCTCCTCCACTGGCAGCATCTATCATCTCCCTATCTTTAGGCAACAATCTTTCATAAAAGTATTGAATCAACAATTGGTTATTAATCTAAAGTTGGGGACAATTGCTACAAAGTCTTTTAAACCTTTCCCAGTATTTATATAATGACTCATTCAAATTTTACTTAATTTCACAAATTTGTTTTCTAATAGCACCAATTCTACTAGCAGGAAAAAATTTCTCAATAAAAGATTTTTGCAATTGAGTCCAAGTAGTAATAGATCTAGGAGGAAGATTATATAACCAATCCTTTGCCAAGTTATATAGAGAAAAAGGGAAAGCACGAAGTTTAACCTGATCCTCTTCAATCCCATCAGGCCTCATAGTAGAACAAACTACTAAAAATTCTTTCAAATGCATGCATATGATGATCTTTGCTAGACAAACCATTAAACTTAGGTAATAGATTGAGAAAACCTGAGTTTAGCTTCAATAGTTTTTCCAATTTAGGAAAAACAATGCCAAGCGGTTGTTGCGAGACATCTGGCGCAGCTAACTCCTTCAAAGTCCTTGCCGCCATAAGTGGTTCTTCTTCGTCTTCTTCGTAGTTCACAAAAATCTCAAGTAACTATTCTACGGTGGCGTTGTTCAAGAATTCAACGTAAGAGTTGATACATTCTATTCTTTCATCAATGTTCATAAACCTGAAAAGAAATAATTAAATAAGTATAAAGAATTAATTGAAATGTCTACTTTCTTAAAAAATTCAAAACGAAAGTAAACAGTAAAAAATAAATAAATAACTAAATTATGAGAATAAATTCAAAAAATAATTTCCCCGGCAACGGCGCCAAAATGTGTAAGCGTGTCCCAGTGCCTAGAAATTAAATAACCTAAATACCCTTATAAATTATATATTAAGAACTATAGATAGGGCAAGGAGGGTCGATCCCACGAGGAAATAAATTTAGTTACAAAGCGATGAACTCTCATTAAAAAAAAAAAAACGCAAATTATTGACTCAAAACTCAATTAATTAATACACCTAAAATTCGAATAAAATTGTGAACATTTAATGTAGGATGTGTAAAAATATATCAAATCTAATTCTAAAAGTTTAGATTTTTCTACCAAATATTCACCCACAAACAATTTTTAACTAAAAATGGAAGAAAAATCATAACAAACTCAAAATAAATTCAATAAATTCTATAAATATTTCCATGACTCCCTAAAATTGTAACTAACCACCCGTAAAATGATTGAATTAAAAATAAATTTCTAACTAAGCAAAATAATAAAAATAATACACAAAAATATACTAAAAATAAAATAACCATAATAAAACAAAAAAAAAATCCTAAACTAAAGACTACTAACATTTAACTCTATGACTCAAACAATTACAAAAAATAACCAATCTGGGGGGGTGTAATTGGATTAAATATTTATGTTACTAAACTGACCAATAAACTCAAATCAAGGAAAAAATACCAACTGAAATCAAAAGTTTGTGAAAATTAAAACGAATATCAGTCAATGGGAGAACTGCTCGACCTCAACATATACTTCACCATGCTTTGTTATTTAATCATTAATACACATATTATTTATACCGAATAGTTAGACTGTAGGTTAGGAACATCCACAACCCGTATTTTTGCTTACCGTTTAATCTAACCTCAGAACATCTAACAATGAAGTCTTTTAAGAAAGTTAAATTGTTACTCTACAACATAACAAATTAATCACTTAGAGCATTAAGTTTTTGAAAAACATCATCTAACCTAAACCATTAAATCCCCAACAGTAGATCAATGTAATTTAGATCTAAGTTGATTCTATCAACCGTAATGGTCCATAGTTGTTACTAGTTTAACACTATTTAATGTCAAAATTATGTAGATGTCCAATCAAAAATAATTTAACATCAAACAACAAACAATTATTGCAAATCAACTTAGAATATTCAAATAAAAAAAATAATATGACATCCAAACAAAAACTATATCTCATAAATAACTAAACATGGCTTAGTATAGTATTTGGTTAAGCATACAAGTAATCCACCCTAACATGATAATATAATACTGAAACAAACGTCAAACGCCTTTAAAAACAAAACAGCACCAAAATGAAACAAAGGACACTGAGGGAAATGAATGAAACAGAACAACACCAAAATGAAATTTATGCTGATAATGGCGTTGATGATTTCTGATGAATGCGTTGTCGTGAGAGCTTGATGGTTCGATGATGGGTTTCGACGATTGATCAGATGGTGATGGAGCTGAGATGATTGTTGCTGATTTTCAATGATGGTGAGCAATGATGATGAATTGATGAAGAGCAAAGGGATGATGTAGAGAAGATGTTTGTTGACGATGATCCATTCTATAGCTTCCCCCGTCCCTTTATACTTGGTTTGTGATGGGTTTGATGATGGTTCTCTATGGTGTGCTGCCAATTGAGGAGTGAATGAAGGATGATGAGGTTGGTTTTGCGCTTGTGCCTTGGATGTGGAGAAGATGAAGGAGAAGAGGAGAGAGAGAGTGGTGTAGCGTGAGTTGAGGAGAAGAAGATGGAGAGAATGCAGGGGAAGAGGAGAGAGAAAATGAGATGGGGGTTGGGGTTGTGCTGGTGAGGCGTGGGTTTTTTTTTTTTTTTTTGGGTGGGAAAAGGATGAGTTGGGTTAAGTTCATTTGAGCTGTCAGACTTGGACCTTGTTTGAGATGTAATATTTTGATCTAATCTCTTCATTTTTCACCATTTCTTTCATCTTTTTGATTTTTTTTTGCAAAATAAACAAACAAAATAAAATCAAATAAAAATCTAAAAATAAAATTATTTTGGGAATAAATGATGAACAAATGTATTGTAGAAAATAACATATTTTTAACATGAGCAAATATCAAATTAAAAATTGGCCCAATATTAGTATTTTAGCCATTAATTAAAATCACAACTTAAATTAGGTCCAATAATTCTTGTTTTCATTTTTTTCATCAAATGCAACTAAATATGCAAATGCAACTAAATATGCAACTATATGCTATAAATAATAAAAATATTTAAGTAAATACATATAGAATAAATATAAAAATAAAACTCTAACATTATCATGACTTGAACATGCTCTCTTGTTGATTTTTGAAGACCCAACAATCCTCAGTATCATGGCCTCGTGCTCAATGATGCTTATAACACTTGTTTGGATACCATTTCTTGGACTTCAATGTTTTCGTTAACTCGGGCCTGATTGGCGTGAGGTCAATCTTGCCCTTATAAAAAAGACATTCCGGTGCTTGAGTATAAGGGGTTCTGATGAGAGTGTATTCAGT
>NCQT01032857.1:0-10787 GCA_002740465.1 Stenocereus thurberi | reverse complement strand
AATTTTTACACTTGGATTTGTTATCATCAAAACTAAATTCAATAACCCAACAAAGTCACAGATATAGAATAATCTCATCCACCCCATAGGGACTAAGGATGTCCATTTATTAAGTAAACAACAAAGGCAAGAGCACGCCATAAAAATAAGAAACAATGAGATATACCACTAATCACACATATAAGCATGAGGAACCACCCTATATGTCTAGCAGAATAAAGTGTCATGATATACACATGCACCACCATATAAAATAAATAAAGAAAGAAAATAAATATGCCAATATATCATTGTCCTAAGCCCAAAATAAGGACAAATAGTCCATAAATACTAAGTCTAATAATTGAGAGAAAGACTAAAGAGGGAATAAAGCATGAACTCCATCGTCGATCTCCTTTGTGGCTCATCCTCACTAACTTGGTTTCCCTCAACTTAGTTTATGGTTTTGATGGCCTTAACGACCCTTTTTAGGGTATCTTATAGAACACAGTCGATGGAGAAAGGATGAGCATGAGAAGCAGCTACTGAATACGAATGAGAGACCTCCGGATAAGCCTCCTCCCTCCTAGTAGCATGCTTACTTTCTGCTGCTTCTTAATCACCTCAGCCCAGGCCAAGAGGTTGTTACAATCCTTCATGAAGATCCCCTTATTTGGCATCGTACTTCTCGGTTGCCTTGGCTAGCAAGTCCTTCATTGCCTTAGGCTCTTTCTCAAGGGAGACGTTTATAGTGTTTATCTGAGCCTTGAAGGCCTGGTTATCCCACAGGGCCTTGTCTACTTCAAAGTTATACTCCTGCTACTTAGTGGTACTCTAGGTCCCTGATTTTGCACCCTCTCTTTAATCGTTCCTTTAAATGAGTTGATCTACTTCTTGCCATGCCTCACTTGCTTCTTCAAGGATATAAGCTCGACCATGATAATGCAATGGGTGATGACAAAGTGAAGGGCAAAGAAAACATTAATCGCACCTCGAAAACAAAAAGGAAAAGCTTACTATAAGAAAAATGTTAAAGGAAGGGATCAACGATGTAAAGTGAACACGAATACCTCTATTAAGTAGACTTGAGCTAGCTCAAGAGTGTTGGGAACCCCTTCAGAGCCCTGAGATAGAGGGAGCTCATAATTCTCTCCCAGGTCTTAGATCAATGCCGCCTTTCCCTGGAAGTCGGAGGAGAGGAAAAGATCTTCCCTTTGGAAGACCAGTTGTCGATAAAGCCAAGTGAAGTGGGAGCTGGCATAGAGGCCTGGTTAGGGACATCAATAGGGTAAGAGACCGAATCTTTGGCATAATCAGTACATAAAAGTGTCTTCGCTTACTCTAGACTTGGCTCTTGATGTATGATTCCAAGGCGATATCCATGTTAGGCTGGGGAGGAATACACTTGGCAGAGCCTAACTTGTATTGCCGAGAAAAGTAACCTACCAGGGGAAAACTTTAAATCAGCTAGAGGACTTGCTCTCTAACTTACTCCTATGTCTTGTATATAGTCCAAGTGCCTTTGGTCTTGCTTAGAAAAATTCTAGCCATTTGCCTAACTAGAATCTCGATAGCCTATCCTGCAAAACACAAGTCAAAATGAGTAAGGTTAGTGAAGAAGGAATGCAAAATAAATGAAGAAGCAAGAATAAAGTTACTCCAAGGGATAGCTGAGCAAATCTCAACAGCATAAAGGAAACAATAGAACTCAAATAACTTCAAATAGGGAAGCCAGTTGCCTGGAACCTTCATGATCTTCCCTAATCTGGGATGGACGGAGTCTACTAGTCGAAAGTAATCATGGTAGCTCTTTTCTTTCTATCCAAGGGTAGTGCAAGGCCTATTCCACATCAGCTTTGGCCCTCTTTTATTCCAAATAGGAATATCCCAATTATCCTCTTTCTTAATGTTCATAAATTTGTACTTTCAGCTATGAACAGATGAAGGTTTATCTATCGCGGGTGAGGAACACAGACGGTTGACGATACGGAACCAACCCTTCCTCTATTTATCGCATTATTCTTTTGAATTTTATGGATGAAGGTGAAAGCAAGGGCTGTATATTCTTAAGTGCTTGAGGTTGCATGTAGCAACAAAGGAAAGGATGGACACCTATGCCTTAGAACAAGTTAAGTAACCATGATATCATAGGACAACCTAGCAAGAGGGAATTGAAGGTCATACTCTATGGTCTCCCAATAGATCGTGATGTAATCGAGAGGAGGGTTTAGCATGGCATCCGTAGATGAAGCATCAATTACCTTGTACTAGTGATTAAGGCAAAAACTAACTTCAAACTTGTAAACCCTCTTAAATTCGCTGTAAAAAGAAGGGTCATGTCGTTAGTACCAGGTCCGTTCTTAGGATTGGACTTGTTGGGTCCATTAGAAGGGCCAGGATCCAGCTTCGTCGCATTTACTAAGTCATTGCGTAGTATGTTTATGCTTGCAAAAGACCAAGGAAGTGTATTAGGTATGGATACCTTTCACGGATATGACATAGGTTAACTAGACGATACGAGCCAAGGGACAATGAGCTACTGGAACTTTCTTGAAGGAAATTAGGATTCTCGTGAGGAAAATCTCATACGAAAATTTTTATGAGGGACTTTGTCGATACCAATTTTCAGGTTAAGGATTACTACGGTCACCTAGAAGGTTTGGCGTTCTCCCCAGATAGGGGAGACAAGTTCGGCTTGGCAGGTTTATTGCTAAAGTTACCCTTTTCCCCCCAAAACTTGACGAGGGGCTTAAGGATATTCCTAATGGAAGGAGAAACTAGGACATAACTATGATATAAGAAATTGTTAAGGAAAACAAACGAAGGAATAGAAGAGGAATGATGCCTTAGCAAATATTAGAACAAGTTACTGCTTTTCACCTCTTTCTCTCTCTACTTTCTCCCTCTAGATTTTTCGAAGGTAGCCTGAATAAGGTGAAGAACAAGGGAAAAAGAGCATGTATATATAAGTACGAGCCTAAGGTAAGGATATGTGCCTCTTATCCAATGGTTGGCATCCACCTTAGTGCCGCTCATTAAGATTCTATAGCTCAAAAAAGGGCCCAAGATTCATGGCTAAGTTAGAGAGGCCTAAATTAAGTTAGGAAGAAACTCACTCCAAAGTTCGCTAGCTGTAGCCGAGTTAGGAGGGCATACACTCCCAAGTTGATTTATGCATGAAACCGAGTTGGGAAGGCATTCTCTCAAATCAACAAAGTCATAGCTAAGTTGGGAGCATACTTATTCCCTAGCTGGTTTACACTTGATTACCGACTTAGAAGTGGGCATCCTACTAAATCTATTTATGCTCAAAATCGAGTTGGGAAGAGGTCTTTTCCTAAGATGGCACGTCATAAATTCAAGTTTAGAAAGGCTTCTCCTAAGTTAGCAAGTTATGGAAATAAATGCATATGAAAATAGCTCTAAGTCGACTAAGTGAGAGGCCACGATAGAAAGAATTCCTCAATTAGACCCACTCATGGAGGCACTAACCAAGAAGTAAAATGAATTTTCTGTAAACAAGGTACGAGCAAAGGAAGTTGCTAACAAAAATTTCACCCATAAGAATTCGTAAATTATGAAAAACAAAGGCATAAGAGCACTCAAATCAATAGGGGACAAATTCTTCACTATGAAGTTTTGAATATAAGGAAAAAAATGATAACTTCATGAGATAGAGTTACATTAACATAAAAAGGGATGCCCATTTGCAAAACAAATTAAGGCAAAGCTCTGAGACAGTAAAGTAGGTTACATTATGAAAATGAAGAAAGGTCAATAACTCAACATCAAGAGTAGGAGCTCGAACTAGACTTCTTTTCAGCTAGAAAAGACCTCTTCTTCTCTTTTGGGGATATCGCTTCTATTCAATAGAAGGAGTGTTATATTCCTCTTTGAAGGGGCTCTCTTCCTTCTCTGCCAAAAAGGCCCTCGCCTTCTTCTTCAGCAAGAACTTTCTCTTCTCCATTAAGGGATGCCTCAGGGAAGAACAATCAAGAAGATTCATGAACTTGAACTCTCAACACCCTCACTATCACTAGAACATGAAGACTAGCCTCTTGATTATGACATCTGATTAGTCGATTGCCATTTGCATCAAGCCAAACCTCAAAGCTCTCCCAATGAAATTGTTCCAAAGCCTCCATCAAATCCTGAGCCACACGAGATAAAACAATCCTAAAGCAAATCACCTCTTGGAGAATAGAGGTATAAAAGATGAACTAGATCATCCTAGAAGACCAACACGTATAGGCATAAGACTCCATCCAAGTCTTTTCAAAGGGAGGGCAAAACGATGACCATAGGGTGAAAGAGGCTTGAGATGAGGGGTTAAAGGCTTCATAGTAGCTATTGAAGTCAAACTACTAGACGATGGACTTGGCCTCCTCTTCACTCTTGAGAAAAAGAATGTGCTTTGCCATTTGATAAAACTTTAAATGCAAATAGAGTGAGGAGAATGATAATGGCCTCCAGCCTGCTCTTCTTATTACCCACCAGAAAGGAAGGTCAAATGAATCCACATCTCACTTGAATACCTTACAAGACAATCCGACAAGATATAAGGGGTTAAATGATTCGTACAATTAGGACCCACACCACTGGCAAGTTGACAGGTCACCAAAACCAAGTTAACAAAGGCCAAGGGTTAACCTAAAGGGAGGATAAAGGAACAAGGAGTGCTATAATGGTTATTTCACTCTTAGAATGAGAAATGATCATTCCACCCTTGGGCACCAACCCCATTTATAAATAACCCTACTTATCATCATTGCTGCAACTATTGAACAGTAATCATGATATGATACACATGATGTTTTTCTAAAATTAGCAAAATCTCTCTACCTTTATTCTCTTGTTTTTCCTTTTATCCTTCCTGAATTGATTGAGCATCGAAGGGCCATCCTTGGGTCAAACTTAAGGTCAACCTTCATCGAAGTTGTTGAAAAAGGATGTGTTAGCACCACAAGCAGAGCGATATGTCAGCTGATTACCAGGATGAGCTTCCCTCCATAACTCATCTAAGTTTCTTCAAAAATAGAATCGATTAAATTTTGTAGGTGTCTTTTAATAAAATTCCTAAAATATTTTTAAAAATTTTAGAGAATTTTTATGAAAAACATTTGCCTATCAATTGCTTGGGTCACCAATAAGAATTGTGTATATTGGCCCCCAACATTGGTCCTAATTGATATCACATCTTGGCTTCACCTCTACTGAAGGCCTTTACCTAATATTGCATAGTTTAACCCTTTTCATGGTAAACAATGCAGAGGAAGAAAAGTTAGACCTTAATAGAAGGCACATAAGAGGAAGACTCATGAGGCAAGAACTTAGTAAACATCTCAACAAAAAAGAAAGCTGAAAGTTAACAAAAAAGAAAGCTGAAAATTAACAAAAAGAGAGCCCTCACAGTGCAGTGTAGAATATAACTATCATTAAAGAGGAGGAAAAGCACAAAGAATTAGACCCTAAGAGAAGGCACTTGAGGGAAAGGCCACTAAGGTAGGAACTTAGCGAGTATCTAAAAAAAAAGGCTGAAAGTTAATTAAATTAACACGAGGAGCAGATCATTAACTCAGCATAGGTTGTCTAGCACAATCAAAGGTAAATTTGTAAAAGAGTTACATAGACAAGTAAATTCTAGACCTAATTTGCAGTGTACAGCTCTCAATGACCACCAGGATGGTACTCAATCTAAGGAAAACATTGTGGATAATCATGACAAAATTTGTTTAAATTTTTGAACTTAGAAGCCCCTTTATTAAAATATTAAGAATGAAAAACTCTCAGTGAAGATGCCAAAAATTGATCTATATGATGGGACATATGATCTAGAATAACATGTGAGTGCATGTCAGACTCAGATTTACCTCATGCCTTTCCTCAGTTGATTTGTCCCTTCTAGATGCTTTCTAGCTACTCTTAAAAGAGCTCCTTAGATCTGGTTTAACAAGGAGCATGCCTTATTTATTAAATCATATTAAGGTCCAAAAGGTAAGTTTCTAATCCACTTCATGCCAAGTAGAAGACCAACTAAGAACAAATCATTGCCTATGAATATAAATGAGAGAGATAGCAAGTATTTGAGGATCTTCATCCATAGATTTAAAAAATACCAAAAAAAGAGGTTTGGATGGAAACTTATGATAATATAAATGGTGCAAGTATCATTCTGAATGTGGCTATGACACTTGCGATTGTAGGATCTAGATAAAGTTACCAAAGAACCTGGTATACAAGGGATACCTGGATTAGTACTTATAAAATAAGCCTTACAAAAAACAAAAGCACTAGAAAACAATGAACAAGGAAACATTTTGACTCATAGGAGGAGGAGCTTCAAGGGGTTGTATACATGATCTTTTTAGGAACTTCCTAATAGGTTGTCTCATAAAGGCTTAAACGAACACCTATGTACCTTAGACAAAAACACACTAACAGTCAATCTACTCACCGAGTGCCAATAGCTTAAAATGGTCAGCGATGATTTAAGATCTCTCCGGTAAGCCATGCTGATTCCATGATAATTAATTATTAGGTTAACATTATGTGATTGCTTCGCCAAAGTAGTCATACTTTACAACGATTAGCTCTAGTCCTATAACTGTTTATAAGTTTTACTAGACATGCTTATAGGTAATCCCATTCTTAGTTTCATACACTATTGAGTAGCAAGATGCCACCCTCTCATTGTCCGATTAATAGACTCTACCCTCTTATTGTCCAATTAATAGACTATCTACTGATCAATATACCATATATATATTTTTTTATCTTATTTATATTGGATGATTTCATAGTATCTTTTAAGGTAAAGGCTAATAATTTCATTTCAAATGAAAAAAAAAAAACATGTACGTAACAGTTTACACTGGGAACACCATAAGGTTGTAAAACAAAATTAATAAACAAGCTCTTTATAATTATCCCTTTGACTTTGCCCATGATTACTCTACAACATTCTTTCACAAGAAGAAGCAAATCTTTGGATTTTTGTTGAAAAATTCAATTATTCATTTTCCTCCAACATAAGTAGATAATCACAATAGTAATTGAATACAACATAGTCTTCTGTCTCCTTCTCCCTTTGAACTACAACACAAAAGTCTACAAGTACCTTTAAGCAGCAATCCAATCCTAAATTTATAAAACCTTGGCAAGAACCTGAAAACCACTTTGGTAAGCTCACAGTGGAAAACAAACATTCATGTGTCCTTGGCTAATACGAACACGTAACATAGTGATCATTGACAACCAGGCCAATATTATATCGACTATCCTTGGTTTACATAGTCTATGATGGACTATAAAGCAAGTGATAAAAGCACATCTACATATCCTTATCTTGTGCAATATACAAGAGCAGAGAGCCTTATTAATTCATACCCATCTTGAGCTCAATACCTCCCTCCAGCATTCTATAGCCATTTTCTAATTACCATATCAAAACCACTCAACATAATACCCCCTTAGCCTTTAATAACTTTTTCAACTATTTTTGAATGAAGTCCTGTACTATAGTATGGATCTATGTTATAAAATAGTAGTAATCAATCCATTTAATCCATCAATGGGAAGATTTGATAGCTATATGGCATATCAACTCAATGACCATAGTAGCATTTCATTTAACATAGTCTTCAATTGCTGTTCCCCCTGCCTTTTAGGATGGAATAGTCTATCCATTATAAGTAAATCAATTTTCTTATGTTTAAGACAAGAACCGAATAGGAAATTATATTATATCTAATTGACTGTATTAAGAAAAGTTTTTCCAAATTGAATATTTATTTCTAATAAGAGAACACACTCATGATGACTTAATTAGTCAATTGGATTTTACCTATGTGAGACAACTTTTGCACATACTAAACTTTAAGCCATAAGGATTTGGCAATCAGATCTTATCAATCTCTTAGGCTTTACATGAACTCCTAAACAATTGAATGGGAGATCTACCTTTTAAAACTCTATCACATGGGACATCAACCTATCCACATCATTAAATACCCCACAATAACCATATAATATTTGTCTAGGTAAATTTCCAACCCAAAACAATAAATAAATGTTTAAAAGGCTACCACCATACATTTGGCACTAACCAAATCAACTTTGCAAAACAACAATGGATCATTATACAAATGTTAAAGAGCATAGCTAAAGGTTGTGACGTCCTAGATGAAACCTATACCCTTCCTATAGTGAAGCAATCTTTAGAGCTCTAATGACATATTCTATGAATAGAACAAAATTGAAGGAAACATAAGATCTCATTATCTTAGTCCCCCTCTTGCAACCAAAGTAGCCATGTAGCATCCCTTTAAATTTTGTTAGAAAACTAGTTGTTGATATACAAGGAATTATCCTCTTCAAAAATTGCATAGGAAATCATATCTAGGCAATACTTTCTTAATAAATACCAATTTTATAGAGTCATAATTTTATAGAGTCATAAGCTTTTATGAGCTCTACCTTCACTAAGAATCTTGATGATATCCCCCTTTCTCATACATTTTTACAAGATCTTCACAAAAATAACTCTAGACAGCATAGAAATGCCCTCCACAAACGTACCTTGAGATGGTTAAATCAAATATGAAAGCACGAGCTTTAATCCGTCAATTAACTTGGTAATTCACTTATGGATAGTGTTACAACAAGTTAATACCCTCAACTCCATAGCTAATGTGGAATTTTGAGTTGATACCATTACAAGAATTGTAGCATTAACTTGTTTAAGTAAATGCTCTCTCTCTAACAAGTTTATAGTTGCAGCATATACATTAGAACTTGTTATCTCCCAATTAATTTTTAAAAAATAAATAGCATACCCCTCTAGATTTAGACTTTTATTGTTGTCAACATTGAACATAACCCTCTTGCTTTCCTCATATGTTATAGGCCTTGAAGGTGCAGTCTTTGAGTATCACTCAGACAATTACCTTAAAGAATCACCTCCAATGATGGACCATTACCCTTAGCCATTGCACCCAATAATTTAGGGAAAATGATCAACTGAAATATCCCCAATTTCTTGTTGATCATGAGAAAGTCTACCATGTATTCTTCCCATGGTCTTGAGAATGGAGCTATAATGCTTTTGTGATAAACTAGAAAAGAAAAATGTAGTGTTTCGGTTAAATTCCTTTTAGCATATCTTCTGTGATTTCTATATGAAAAACTCTCTTCCAACTTTAGACACTTATTTATGTTATGCTATGGATTCCTACTTCGTACCATATAAGCCAATGTTGGATGGATCATCATGGATAGCCAGTTGAAAAGTAATCAAATGTTACCTTGCTTTAATAGCTTGATGTGAATTTCTCCATATTTGCTTTTTTCAACTATTTCAAAGGAAGAGCCTTAAGCTTATTAATCAACTCGAACATAGTTGTACTTACTACTTTTGTCCCCTGAGCATTAGCAGTAATTTGCTTAAAATTTAGATAAAGAGTTCACATATCAAACAACTTAAATTGTAAATTCCTGTATAGCTATTTGTGAGTATTTTATACCAATAAAGGTTAATGTTCATGCACAGCACATGCTCAATCAAAACTACATATTCAATATCAGGACATTGCAAAATGCCATCACCATTGATGAAGACTCTATTAAGTTTGGAGAATACCCATAATATACTTTTTTTTTTGCCTTTTTTGGGAAAAGGTAAGTATAAAAGGAACTAGGCAACTTTCCCCTCAAGGGCTCTACGGAGATCATCATTAGCTAAAATATGTAACAACTCTGGGGGGTGAAAATATAGATACAAACTTTCAGCGAGATCTATACTTCACAATCTAATCAGCTATCATCTTGCCTTCACGAAAGATATGCTAGATAGAAATATAAAGGAATAACATAGACATCACACAAATATCGAGAATTAAAGAGTGAATCTTCCACGAGAGCTCGGACTACCTTAATAAGGATCTAATTGTCACCTTCAACTTTAATATGACATCACCTGGCATCAACTGTAGCTTTGAGCCCATCTCTTATTGCAATAGCTTTTGAAACCCAAATAGGTGCTATATGGATAAATCTAGTGTCTTCCTAGATAAAACGTCTTCTCTAGTCACAGATGACATAACCAATGGCAAAGCCCCTATTGAAGAAAGAATTCTTTTAAAATTGAGCTTCAGAAACCTTCTAGAGGGGTTGGTCTACACAATAAAGTGAGCGGTCTTTTTGAAAGTGGTGATCCCAGTGGTAGATGGTGAGGAAAGATTTAGGAGGAGTAATGTCTCTGCCTCCACTTTGCTCAATAATGTTTTGCCTTTGAAAGTGTTTTAATGGAATGAGGCACGACAACATTAAAAGTAATACTGTAGCAATTTTTATCAAATGCTCCATAAAAGCACAGCTATTTTAAGGTAAATCACTTGAGCAAGCAACACACAAACCATGTAATAATGTTAGGTGATATATCTGACTTGTTGTTCCTAGTAAAGTGATGATACGTACATGTCATCTCATACGAAGAATAATGGGTAATCTAGCTAGTTAATAAAATCATCAAGTTTAGATCCCAGTACTGGATCACTTCTAATCCATTTATCTGGCCTAAAAAGAGAATTGAAATGACAAAAAATAATCCATAGATCTAGCACAATTCAGCATCGTTAGGTGCCTCTTCCTTTCTTCTTCTATTTGAACTGATCTATGGAGATTATCGTACGCACATTGATTAATTTTATCTTTTAGCGATAAATTGTGTAGTATCTACATACCTATATCTATATGTATATGCCTATATATATACACACACACACACACACACACATACATACATACATATA
>NCQT01032826.1:10230-20892 GCA_002740465.1 Stenocereus thurberi | reverse complement strand
GTATCTTCTTCTGCCTTCTTGTAGACAGAGTTGATTCATTTCTCTATTTATCAAGGTTTGTACTGTGGCTACTGATCTAAAGATATTTGGATGCTTAGCAAATTCTTCAAATTTTTCAGAGAAATATTTATTCCATGGGTTAGGAAATTTATTTAATAACAATTGAATATAAGTTTCTTCATTTTCTGTGCAATCATACAGCTCATAGTAATATTTATCAAATTCACAAAAGAAACTCTTAAAGTTGCATAGATTGCATATTCTTAAATTGGTTAATTTATATAAAGCTTCTTTTCTTTTTTCATATCTAGCTCGCTCTTGATTTGCAATGTATTCAACAACAACAACAACTCCTCCCCGCGTGGTTCCTGCTTTCGCAGGGTCTGGAGAGATCCAGATGTAGGCAGTCTTACCTCCACGAACATCTCTGTCCGTAGAGAGGCTGATTCCAAGCGACCCACCAAACAAGAATTTTGTGAAAACATTTGTAGAAGAAGGGTTAGAGAGAGAACCACTTGATTTGCAATGTATTCATAGCCTTCAAATTGTTCAATTAAATATTTTTCAAATGTCCATGCTCCTTCTTCTATACTGATTTGAAATTTCTTTTTACATCAAGTTCTATTAAGTGTTGTATATTTGAGGAAATTCTTGAATACTAATTCTGTACTATTCCTTGAAAAGAATTAGTTATTCAGTTGTATATGACATTTACATATCTATCTTCAGCAGCATAAATTGACTCTTGATTTATAGATAATACTACTGAGACTCTCCAAGTATCTAAAGCTCTTCTTTTATTAGTTACACAATCTAAGTTTAAAAAATATTCTCAAGTTGATACCGGTTCTGAAAGTAAAGGATTTTTTGGTTTAAATCCTTCATCAATATTTTGCTATCTTCTATAACAAAAGTTTTCTGCCCTTTTATTTGTTCTTGTTCCTCTATAGTTTCTAAAGGGGTTAGAAGTTTCTCCTTGTTCATAATTAGGTGGATTATTGTTTCCTATGCTTCCTGTCGGAACTTCTGATGGCATATTTACTTGTTTAACTATTTCTGTTAATAGGAGATTTTCAAATTCATTTAATAGTTCTTCAATAGATTTATTGTATTATCCTATTATTCACTTTCTTCTTGTTTATCTTTTCCTCAAATCCTAAGTTTTTCTGTAAACATTTTTTGTAAAGATTCCTCTTGATCCTTTAAAAGCCTTTCTTGATATTGTTTAAGATAATTTTCATCGTTACTATTAGGAATTATTTTTCCTCGAAGTTTAATTTCTATTAGTTTATATTCTCTCTTTTCTTTGGGTTTTAACTTTCTTTCAAAAGTCATGTTTAATAATTGCATTTGTATTACTAATTGTTTAATATATTCATTTATTTGTTTAATTTAGTCTCTTACTTTTTTAGGTTCAGCTTCAATATGGGGAAAACTCATTAGTTTAGTCTTTGTCGTAAAATTAGTATTCAGTATCACATTGGTCTAAATTGTTATCACTAGTCTAAATTTACTAGGAATTCTAGATAAGCTCTTCTCTCTTCTTCATAGATTAAGAAGTCAAGTCTATATTCAATTTTCCAGATTATTTCTACAGAATGGTTATTTATTCGAAGTTGTTCAAGTTTTTGAATATAACATAGTTCACTTAGGTGAATTTCTTCTTTCGAATAGGTTTTATAAAGGTTAAGTATAAATTTGCAATTATTTGCGAAGTTGTCTTTAATTTTGGTATTTTGGGTTTTTTCATAAAGGTTCAGTTTCGTATAATTGCTTTTAGATCTTAATTTTATAAGTTTTATTATCCTTTTGCACCTTAGTCCCTCAAATTTTGCTTATTTACAACCGAAGTCCCTCCTTCATCATGGAGTGGGGGTGGCAAAATGGGTCGTGAAAGCGACTTGATGTTTTATTTTTATTTGGTGAGTTTACGTATTTGTCCTCCTTTATTTATTTTAATTTAAATGTTAACTTACGATTTTGCCCTTTTCTTTTTATATTTCTTTTATTTTAGTTTTAAATTACTCTTTTGCCCCTGTTGTTTTTATTTTATTTAATTCTCGTTATCAGAGTAGTATGTAATTTGAGACTCATTTATATCCAAGTTTTCTTGATGCCAAACAGTGTATATAAAAGTTAATTCTAATAATGCGATATTATCTTTTAATATCTTCCTTTTTGTAGGTTCTACATTTTCAGGTAAAGATGATAATTGAGTTAGTCGAGATTTATAATGATTATGCATTTGTTGACGAATACTTCTAGTTGTACAGTCAAAAGTTCTTAAAAATTCAAAGGCTTATTCTTCTGTATAATATTCTAGATTGGGTAGATCAAATCTATTTCCAGTAATATAATTTCTATATCGATCTATTTTAGCTGTAGTTTGAAATCTATGTCTGGGGTTTAAAAGATTTCTAGATGAAATCATTGTTTCAAAATTTTAACCAAGGCTGTATGGAGCAAGATGATCTTTCAAAGATTCGTCCAGTTCTTTAACTATTTGAGTATTTTTGTGAATAAGATGATTTTATCGGACTTCCCTACAAATCGAGTCCAAACACTGAAGACTCTTAAAAAAAGGCTCAATTTATGTAAAGTTCCATGGTATTCCCCTAGAAAAAGATCCAGAAATTGGTATAATTTACCCTATAATCAGTATTATACAAGTTGGTTATATCTCAAAAAACTTCCAACTAAATATTAAAGCTTCAAAAACTTTTGAAAAGATTCGATTTGACTAATCATGGGTAAATTACAGAAGATCTAGTGGAGCTTTAGTCATTGAATGCCATGGAGATCATCTTTATACATCTGGATTGAATTGTTTATTAAGAGAAAATGACTATGTTCTTATTACCAAGGAAGGAATGCAAGAAGACAACTATGATAATGAACTATTAAAATTTCTTTTGCAACTAGAACCTGAGAACTTTCAAGAATCTACCATTGATAAATGGAAATTTGCGGACCTACTCAGAAAAGAGGGCGAAAAGCAAGCACTACTAAGAACGGCTCAGATTTTGCCACCATCAAGACAGATGTAAGGCCAAAATTTTGCCGACACGATCAGACAAACTAGCAACTATTGTTGACAGCCGTCACCATTAACTATTCATAACTTTTTGACAAAATGACAAGCATCTACACCTAAATTGCAAGGCAAAGTTTCCGATAACTTTTAGCAAGCAAAAGTTCGCAAAGGGGGCAACAGCGGGCCCGAAACTTTTGACAAAAGCTTATCTCTAGCTTTAACAATAATAGAGACCGGATGATTTTCATCCCTTGGAAGGAGCTTAGAAGGCAGAAGAAATTTGAGCAAAGAAAAGATCATTCAAATTAGCACTCTACAAATATTATTCTAAAACTTCCCTTTTGGGAAATCAGTCTAATAAAAAGAAGTATTCAAAAATTCTTGAAATTTTATCTTCTCTTGTTTAAAGGAGCTCAAAGTGAGAAAAAAGATCGAAGTAAGACCAGTAAAGCCCATAAGGAGAAAGGCGTAGCAGTAGATCAGAAGATTCAGTATCTCAACCAGAGACTCTAAAAACTGGGAAGGTATAATTTCTTGAAACTCTGGTAGTTTCATTTATTATGCTAGGAGTACTATGTTAGAAACTTGATTGTTTTCTATTCAGAAATTCTTAACGAGAGACTCTACAAACTGGGAATGAACTATTCAGAAATTCTTATTTCGCTCTACTAGTTCTATCACTGCTATAAGGAATGACTATCACAGACTCAGTAGAGAACACCAAGCCCTACTTCGTTCTTCTCTTGAGGAATATGAAGCTATTAAGAATACTTTAAATATTTCAGATCGCAAATTGTATAAATAGTATCATAAGTTATTAAATTATCTTATCCACAAAAATACTCAAATGGTTAAAGAATTGGATGAATATCTGAAAGATCATCTTACTCTATATAGCCTTGGTTAAAATTTTGAAACAATGATTTCATCTGGAAATCTTTTAAACCCCAGACATAGATTTCAAACTATAGCTAAACTAGATCGATATGGAAATCATATAACTGGAAATTGATGTTATCTACCGAATCTAGAATATTATACAGAAGAACAAGCCTTTGATTTTTTAAGAACTTTTGACTCCACAACTAGAAGTATTCGTCAACAAATGTTTAATCATTATAAATCTTGACTAACTCAATTATCATATTTACCTGAAAATGTAGAACCTAGAAATAAAAAGATATTAAAAGATAATATTGCATTATTAGAATTAACTTTTATATACACTGTTTGATATCAAGGAAACTTGGATATGAATGGCTCTCAAATTACAGACTACTCTAACAACGAGAATTAAATAAAACAAAAACAGCAGGGCCAAAAGAGTAATTTAAAATTAAAATAAAAGAAATCTAAAAAGAAAAGGGCAAAATTGTAAGTTAACATTTCAATTAAAATAAATAAAGAAGGACAAATACGCAAACTCAACAAATAAAAACAAAACTTCACGTCGCTTTCTCGACCCGTTTTGCCACCCCCACCCCGTACCCATTTAATACCTGCAAATCCACCCCATGTAAAACCCAAGCAGGTGGCAAAAATGGGTTTAAAATGGGTATGGGATGGGTATTGAAAAACAGGTATAAGTATGGATACGGGTATGGGTATAGCCCTCATCTGCACCCTACTCGTACCCGTTTCTATAATAAGAAAAAAATTATTTAGTTTAATATCTTTCCGGTTTAAATCCAGTCTAAACCTTTCTAACAAGAAATTAGTCAATATTGTATTTGATTTCACATTTCTAATCAACATATTCCTAAAGTATCACAACTGTGCAATCTTATAATGACAAAAATATATATCGTACTTGGATATGGGTTGCATATGGGTATTAATTTTTGTTCTTCATGTGAACCTAGATAAAACCTGTAAACTTACAAAACCCGATGAGTATAGGTATGAATTTTATTTTTTAATACCCGATGGGTATGGGTACGGGTACGGGTATGGGTGAGGGTATGGCTCAACCCGCCCCATTGCCGTCCCTAGTTGCACGTATGGGTGCTTAGCTCAATACCCCTACCTTTTAAGTGGTCCTTTCTTTCCTCTTGGGTGCCATGGTTATCGAGAGTAGAAGGGTGTGAATGCTCTAAACACTTACTAAGAAGAAATAGGAAGAAAAATGGTAGAAAACGAAAAATATGTGAAAATTAAGGCTAGTGGGGAATAAATCTGGAAGAAAATGCAAAAATTTGGAAGGATTGGAAGGTAAAGTTGGGTTATTGAAGCTTTGGGTATGAAATGGGAAAAATGCGAGTGAAAGGAGACTAGAAGAGAGANAATTAAAGGAGATTTGGAGTGAAAGTGAAGAAAATAAGAAGAAAGGAAAGAAACTTGATGGTATTTGAGCAAAAATTGAAGTTGTGAAGGTTGTGGTTATGGAGATTGCAGAGAGAGAAAGAGAGAATTTAGACAGAAAGAGTCGAAAGGTTGAAGATGAAATAGGAGATGTCGGGTCAAAGGGCATGGAAAACCGTTGACCACGGATGGAGAGACTCGCCATGGACTGTGGTAGTGATCACGGACTCTCCATGGTGGCTCCTGTCATGAGCCTCTAAAACATTCTTATTCCATTTTCGAATTTTTTTCTCTTCTCTATTTTGTTCTATATCTTTGGATCATTTTTTTTGTCTCGTGTTTTTTCCTTCTTCTCTCTTCCCTTTTTTTTTCCATTGTTTTTTGCTAAGTAACAAAGAAATATATAGACAAGCGAAATACAACTTAACAAAAAGAAAAGCTATAAAATGAACTTATGTTGCCTTTCAAGAAGCACTCTTTTAAGGCCGGGAGCTTGACCTTATCATCTATAAGGGCTCGGGATCTGTAAGAGTGTGGACAAGAGCTTGATAGTGGGTTCCCCCATAAAATAACACTTAAGATGTTGCCCATTGACCTTGAGTGCACAAGTGGACTCACTCCATACCTCCACAGTTTCATGAGGAAAGACCTTTATGCTTTCAAATGGTCCCGATCACCGGGATCTTAGCTTGCCCGGGAATAACCTCAACTTGGAATTTAATAATAGGACCAAGTCACCTTCCTCAAACCTGTTGTTTATGATAGGCTTGTCATGCCATTGCTTGGTGCTCTCCTTGTATATTTTGGAGCTTTCATAGGCTTCCAAATGCAATGCATCTAGCTCATTCAATTGCAATATCCTCTTCTCATCGGCTACCTACAGATTAAAGTTAAGAGTTTAAATTGCCCAATACGCTTTGTGTTCTAACTCGACTAGTAAATGGTAAGACTTGTCGAACACTAACTGATATGGAGTGGTGCCTTAGGGAGTTTTGTAAGCAGTTCGATAAGCTCAACGAGCATCATCAAGCTTCATAGACCAATCTTTTCGTGACCAATCGACCGGTTTTTCAAAAATGCTGTTTAGCCCGCATTAGATAACTCAACTTGACCACTTTTTTGGGGATGATAAGGCATAGCAATCTTATGAAAAACCCCATACTTCTTTAAGAGAGACTTAAGTGGCTTGTTGCAAAAATAAGTCCCATTGTCACTCAAAATAGCTCTCGATGTGCCCAATCTTATAAAGATGTTCTTTTTAAGAACTTTATTACAACCTTGGAGTTATTGGTAGGAGAGGCAATGACTTTTATCCACTTGGAGACATAATCAACTGCCACAAGGATGTAAAGATTGTTGTGAGAAGGAGAAAATGGATCCATGAAGTTAATCCCCCAAATGTTAAAAAGTTCTACCCCAAGAATCTCACTTTGTAGCTTCTCATGCCTTTTGAAAATGTTCCTCGTCCTTCGGCATCGATTGCAAGTCATGACAAAGTTTCTTGCATATTTGAAGAGAGTGGATTGATAGAAACCCACTTGAAGCACCTTAGCAATGGTCTTGTCTAGTTCAACCATAAGTTGAAGCATGGCAATGGTGAAGGACACTACTAATCTCATCTTCCGGCAAGCATCTTCTATAGACAGCATCTCCACACAACTTGTAGAGAAGAGGCTCCTTTCACATATAACACTTCACATCAGAAAGAAATTTCTTCCTTTATTGATAAGATAACCCAAATGACATTACTCTACATACCTTGAAATTCACCAAATTAGCATACTATGGAGTGGTTTGATGAGATATTGCAAGGAATTGATCATCCAAGAAAGAATCATCTATGGGAAGCTCCTCTGTTGGTATGGCATTGGAATCCAAACGAGATGAGTGATCCACAACTACATTTTCATTGTCGGCTTTGCCTCGAATCTCCAAGTCAAATTCTTGGAGAAGAAGCACCCAGCGAATGAGAGAGGGTTTAGAGTCAGACTTCTTCAAGAGATGCTTCAATACAGCATGATCAGTGAAAATGATCACCTTGGAATTAATCAACTATGGACGGAATTTTTCGAAGGCGTACACAACATAGTAGATGACATAGGGCTTATTGTCCTTTTGTTGCCCTAAAACCGCTCTCACTGCATAGTCACTAGCATTGCACATTGTCTTAAAAGGCAATCCCCAATCCAGAACTTGCATAATCGGAGTAGAAATCAAAGCCTCCTTCCACCTATGGAAACCACTCAACCATTCTTTATTAAACCCAAAGGGTGCATCTGTGACAAGCAAGTGGGTGAGAGGCTTTGCAATTTTTGAAAAATCTTTTATGAACCGTCGGTAAAAACCAACATGTCCAAGAAAACTCTTTACACCCTTTACAGAAATAGGTGGTGGTAATTTCTCAATTACCTCTACATTTGCTTTGTTAACTTTATTGCCCCTATTGGAAACAATATGGCCTAAAACAACCCCCTCTTGTAACATAAATGGCACTTTTCCCAGTTCAAGACTAAATCCATATCATCACATCTTTGTAAAACTTTGAAAAAATTATTCAAGCAATGGTCAAAGTTATAGCATACATAGAAAAATCATCTATAAATGCCTCCATTATGTCCTCGATGAAGTCAGAGAAGATAGCCATCATGCATCATTGAAATGTGGGGGGCATTACACAGCGTAAATAGTGTTCTCCTATAAGTAAATGCATTATATGGACAAGTAAAGGTGGTCTTTTCTTGGTTACAAGGGTGGATAGAGATTTGTAAAAACCCCGAATTCCCATCTAAGTAGCCAAATAGGAATTTTTGGCCAACCTCTCGAGCATTTAATCAATTAGGGGAAGGGAAAAATGGTCCTTATGGGTTGCCTTATTCAATTTCCTATAGGCTATGCATATACATCAACCCGTAACTGTCCTAGCAGGAATTAGTTCATTGTTCTCATTCTTTACAATCGTCATCCCCCTTCTTAGCCGCAACATAGACCAGGCTCACCTAGTCACTATTGGAGATAGGGTAGATAATGCCGACCTTAAGTAATTTGAAAATTTCTTTCTTGACCACATCTTGCATACTAGGGTTCAACCTTCTTTGATGTTTAATTGAGGGTTTATGGTCATTTTCCATCAAAATACGATGCATACAAACAGAAGGGTGAATTCCTTTAAGGTCATCAAGAGTATACCCTATGACCTTACGATGCATGCTAAGTATTCTTGGTAAAGAGTCAACTCGACATGCGTTTAGACTCGCATTCACAATCACAAGATATGTAGAATTGGGGCCAAGAAACTCATCCCTCAAAGAAGAAGAAAGAGTTTTTAATTCTACCTTGACAGTATGTTTCTCATCAAATGAGGGCGAATCATCATTCACTAGCTTCCACCTTGGCAAAGATTGGTGGAACTTGTGGAGAAGCTTTTAAAAATTGAGCACGCATTGCTACTTTGGGATTTTCATCCTTAGTAGTACCATAATTCAATATACAGTGCTCAAGAGGATCATTAGAAACATTACTGGAAATTGTCCCATGTACCAAACTATCCACCACATCAATCCGATGAAGCTCACCAGAGAGAGAAGGAAATTTAGAAGCTTTAATCAAGTTAAATTTCACATGTTCATCTTCCACATCAAAAGATAGTTTACCATTTTTGACGTCAATAAGGCACCCTGCAGTGGCCAAGAACGGCCTCCCAAGAATGATGGGGGTGTGCGTATCCTATTCCATTTTAAGGATCACAAAATATATAGGCACATACAAATCTCCCACTGTAATGGGGACATCCTCGAAAATACCCACGGGGTACTTTACAAAACGGTCCCCCAATAGTGGTGGGTCCCATTTCACCTAGGTCAAGCTGTTTGTAAAGGGAGAGGCGCATTAAACTTACACTAGACCTCAAGTCACACAAAGCACAATCTATTGAGACATTCCCTATCAGATAAGGAATAGAAAAACTATCGGGATCCCTAAGCCTAGTAGGGAGCTTGTTTTGGATCGCGACACTACACTCTTTGGGTAATGCCACAATTTCATGCTTTTCTATCTTTCTTTTATTAAACAAAATCTCTTTGAAAAACATAGCATAGGAAGGCATTTGAGATAAGGTATCGGTGAATTAAATGTTAATGTATGGTTTCTTCAGGACCTCTAAGCATAGCCTTATCCATTCTTTGGGGGAATGGTAGAGGTGGAGCATAAAGTCTTGGGGAAGTTTTCTTGGGGTCATTAGGAACCTTATCAGAATTATGCACATTATTACCTATCACATCATTAGGAGGAGCAGACACCTCTTTCTCAACAACCACATCATTTCCATCATGCAAATGCTTACTTTTAGCTAACCCCCTTAGGTATCTCAAGTTGCTTGCCCCATCTTAAAATCATGGCATTACATTGCTCCCCAGGGTTATGTTCGTGCTTACGCGGAAGTCTACCTGGGGGTGTGGATGAAGAGGTAGCTTGTTGGGCAATTTGAGCTTCCAACATCTTATTATGAGTAGTAAGCACATCAACCTTAGAGGCTGATTTCTTAATATACTTATCTTACTTTTATTGCATCAAAAGCGTACTCTCTATCATGGCCTCTAAATTAGATTTTTGAGGTGCTTGTTGAGGGTAAGGTGGTCTAACATTCATTTAAGCATAGGAGGGCCATTAGACCCATAGGAGAAATTGCCGTGATTCTTCTAACCTAGATTGTATGCGTTGGATAATGGATCATTGGTCGGTCTAGGGTTATAGTTGTTGACATAGGCGACTTGGTCACTAGCATCCTGGGGAAATAGGTTCCCGACTTGACAATTCAGGGTCAAATGATTAGCAGACCCACATATTTCGCATGATGGGGAAGGGGTACTTGAACTAATAGAATTAGCATTAAATCATTCTACCCTTTGAGACATGGCATGTACTTTAGCAGAGAGTATAGAAATAGAATCAAGCTCTAACTTACCTCCAACCCTCTTGCGTTGAATTCTCTTATTAGACCATTGGTAGTTATTAAGCGCCATCCTCTCAATAAGGTTGTAAGCCTCATCTTCCATTTTGTTTATTAGAGTGCCACCTGCCGCTGCATCTATGATAGATCTCACTGGTTGAGTGACTCCATTATAGAAGGTTTACACTATCATTCATTGCTAGAGCCCATGATGTGGAGATAGCCTCAATAGGTCCTTAAACTACTCCCAAGCTGCATAGAGCAACTGGTCTTCCCTTTGAGCAATAGTTAGTGATTTGGTTTCTTAGACTCGCCGTCTTTCTTAAAGGGAAAAATTTTGCAAGAAAAATCTTGGTGAGCTCATCCCATGTTGTGATGCATA
>NCQT01032754.1:6997-18573 GCA_002740465.1 Stenocereus thurberi | reverse complement strand
TTACATGGTTCCAAGGTCTTTTTTGAAATTGATCTTCAGAGTGGCTATCACCAAATTAGGATGAAAGAAGGAGATGAGTGGAAGACGACTTTTAAGACCAAGTATGGGTTGTATGAGTGGCTTATGATGCCTTTTAGTGTATCTAATGCTCCAAGCACTTTCATGAGGCTCATAAATGAGGTCCTATGACCATTCATTGGGAAGTTTGTTGTAGAGTATTTTGATGAAATCCTAGTGCATCTTCATGATGAGGCATCTCATGTGGAGCACATCTCTCAAGTGCTCCAAATGTTAAACAACAAAAGTTATATGCGAAGCTTAAGAAGTGTGAACTATTCACTGCTCAAACTGTCTTTCTTGGCTACGTTGTGTCTGATGAGGGAATTCAAGTTAATGAGTCTAAGGTTGAGGCTATTAAGATTTGGCCTACTCGGACCTCTATCATGGAAGTTCGAAGCTTCTATGGGTTGGCCTATTCTTACTACTGGTTTATCGAAGACTTTGGCTCCATTGTGGCTCCCTTAATCGAATGCATGAAGAAAGAAAGCTTTAAATGGAGAAAAGCCACCCAAAGGGCCTTTGAAACAATCAAGGAAAGGCTATATCAGCTCTTATCTTGGCTCTCTCCAACTTTAATCTTCTTTTTGATGTTGAATGTGATGCTGGCAGCATTGGCATTGGGGCGATCTCAACCAAGCTAAATAGGCCTTGGCATGCTTTAGTGAGAAGTTGAGTGGCCCCAGACACAACTACTATACTTATGGCAAAAAGTTTTATGCCATCATTCAAGCTTTTTTCCATTGAAGTCACTATCTCAAGCCAAAGCCCTTTATGATACATTCGAATCACAAGGCCTTCTTTCATCAATGGGGAAGCTAAGCTGAATTCAAGGTATGCCCAGTGGGTAGAATTTCTATAATTATTTTCTTTCACTTGCAAGCATAATGATGGCAAGGAAAATGCAATGGCTGACACATACTCAAGAAGATACACTCTTAAGGAGGTCATCAAGCTATATGGTGAGCCAAGAAGTATCGTTTTCGATAAGGATACCGGCGTGTTTATGGAGATTATGGGGAACTAAGCTCTTAGTTAGCACAGCTGGTCACCCACAAACTAGTAGGCAAACGGAGGTTAACAATCGAAATCTATCTACCTCCTTAAGGGATTGGTGAGCAAGAAAGTCAATGAATGGGATTTAAAGCTTCCTCATGCCGAGTTTGCTTATAACCAGCTCCTATGTATGCTACATTCCACTCTCCCATTGAAGCTTATGGTGGAGTTGATCCTCTTACTCCAATAGACCATCTTACTCTTCTAATTCAGTGTAGGGTTAGCTTTGAGGCCCAAGAGATAGTTGATAAAATAAAGAAGCTCCATGAGCAAATTGACGCTCAAATAAAGAACGTCGATGCCTCTTATAAGGCTGAAGCCAACAACCATCAAAGGTCCATGGTTTTCAACCTGAGATATTTGGTTTGGCTGCACCTCAGGAAGGATATATTCCCTTCTAGAAGGCAAACAAACTCATGACATAAGGAGAAGGCCTTTTCAAGGTGCTTAAAAGGATTGGAGATAATGCCTACAAGTTGGAGTTACCGAGAGACATGCATGTGAGTGCCACTTTCAATGGGTGTGACTTGGCTCCCTATGTGGAGGATAACATTAAGGATTTGAGAGCAAATCCTTCTCAAGAGGGGTAGCTGATGCATATCAAGCCCCAAGCCAAATTTTGGTGACACCTTCATTAACATCAAAGTCCAAGCCAACTTTCCTTGATCATGATGGTCACCACTCCAGCATTTCACACAATTTTGGCTTGGCTTCTCACCATCTAAATAAAGTCAAATTAGGGTAATCTATGCTTTCTGGAAAAGTTTAGAGGGTCTAATATGGGATGATGCAATAGAATTTTGAGTTAGGATGTATTTTTATTCCCTAAAGTGATAAAACCCCAACTTATACAGTGTAGGTTTTTGTCAAGAAATTTTGCTAAGTTTAGGTCAAGTTAAAATCCTACTTAACGAAGCCAAACAAAGTGAGATAAAGTTCTTTTGATTTTACAAACTGCCTATTTTTGGTCTCATTAATGGAAATCGAGCATTGCATTCACCTATTGGGAGAAATGGCCCAAATATGTCGAATGTGCACAAAAATCCCGTTTTGAGCGATCTAGAATTTGGCGTTAATTAAGGGGAATAGACTTATAATCCTTGAGATTAATTAGCATGGGATCATTCTAAACATACCAAGCAAGTTTTTACAAGTGGTGAGGTCCTCACTGGAGGTGTAAAAACTTCTAAAAGCCTCCTAGAATAAAAGGGAAGAATCTTAAGAAAATACAGCTCACATTGGTTATAATTATCGTTGTAATTTGACTTATTTTCCTAAGACAATTTGCAATCCCACTATTGGTGCACTTGCCCCACTATTGTAAGAGCTAACCTCTCTTATTTTGGCTATTTATAGACCCCAATACTTACATGAAAACTTACCTTGAGTTGAATTTATGAATGGAAAAGCATATGGCCATTTTCTAGCCTACATTCACCAGTCCAAGAATTTTCAGTGTTATGCCCTTGTGAGAGGTGGTAGTTATAGTACTTTGTTAGATCAAAGGTCTCCTAAGAGGTCTGTCTCTAACTTAATCTCAGGGAGGATAAGTTTTCCTTTGACAAGAAGTTGCTTTAGAGCTTGAGTGTGTAGGTGGTTCCTATGAGATGTACTTAGTAAAATAGTTTATCAAATGTACCTCTTTGGAGCTGCTAGCCTTTTTATCCTTATTTTAGTAGTTGCCTTTCTAGTTGCTACTAGTCTTTATAGGTGCTTCTTTAGATAGCTCTTCCTCTATTAGCATGCCAACATTCCTAAATACGGTGAAATTTTCAAAAAGCATGAACAACAGGTGCTACTATATGTGGGTTGGAGGTTCCTAATGAATAGCCCTATCTGATTGGCTTCAGAAGGTCGGTCTCCCATGTGAGCAGCCTTTGCACTCCATCTAGCCATGTAGTTAGAGCACCCTTTGTTTTCTTCTTATTTGAGCAGCTTTAGGTCTCTTAGTGTGATTGGGAGGCTAGCATTGTATGAATACTGAGCTAATAATTTGTTGCATCGATCATCCTAGTTAATGTCCTTTTCATGGATCCAAAGCATTATACCGATTTATCATATGCTTGTCAAAGGTCTAAGGAAATATGGAGTGGAAGACATTCTTATCAATTCCTTTTAAAGTCATTGCGCTAATAACATTTCTCACATGGGGATGAGGATTTTCAATTCCATGAAATTTGATGTCAAGTATAATGAATTTTGAAGGCAACTTTCACTTCAAGATTGAAGTGAATACTGCGTAGCCATTAAAATAATTATTGAACATGGATGACTCCTTAAGCAATATACATGGATCAACTTGAGGGTGCTCTTCTTTAGTTCTCCTTTCCTCCTGTTCTCTATTGCTCTCTTCCCCTCATCGGTTGCCTCTTCCATAGCGTGAGATTCTTTCATGAGGCATTGGAGCACGATAGTCATTTCCTTCATCCTCTTATCACTCTCTTCCATTTTAGTTTGCACTTTTTGATCATCTTCATGAGTTGAGTGGCCTCGTTGTTCCCTATGATTGCAATTATGGTAGGATTTGTCTTTGACTTGGATCCTAACTTTCACCTGGCAAGTTCGCACCAAAAATGCGTTATTTTTATGATACTTTTATACCCGATTTATGCTCGTTATAATTGTTATTTTTAGGCTTTTATTTGATTTCACTTTGTTTTGTAGGTATCGAATAAATGTGGAAAAAATGCAAGAAAAATGCTGTAAATGAAGACTTGGGCCGACTTGACTCAAGCGCGATGCGAATTTCGAGGCCCATTTCCTGTTCAGCCCAAAGAAAAAGAAAAAAACATAATAAAACCTAAAAACCTCCCAGCCCGGCATGCGTGCAGCACGTGACCCAAATTTACCCATCCTCCCTCCTTAATCTCCTTTTCTTTTTCCTCCATTTCGGTCCACAACAAACCCAAAGCCCCGAAACCCTATCCCTTGTCTTCATTCTCTCTCCTCATCTCGAAATCCCTTCTCTCTCTTTAAACCACCATCTTATCCCCCGTCCACCGTGATTCGCGCATCAACTGCCATGCCGACATCCACCTTGCATCATCTCCCATCATCCACGCTACCCCTTGGTTGAACGGTATAGATCGAAAAAGGGCTGGATATATATCAAGCAACCGGCGCATTTGAAGAAGGTCAAGAGCAATTTTAGGGATTAATGTTAGATTCCATGTCTTAATTTCATGCGTTTTTCTGAGTATTAGGATTCTAGGTTTAATTTCGGTTCTACGGTTTTAATGTTATATCTATTATCAGCCTCAAATTTCATGTAATTAAAGTCTTGTTTCGTTAATTTCTAGTTGATATTCACGAATTACAGCTTGCAATTGTAATAACTTAGCCTTGAGTTGGTTGATTTCAGTTGAGTTACCCCCTCCCCTGTTTCGGTTTTATTGAGCCTGACAATGGCGTTTCTGCCATTGTATGCGGTTATTGGCTGAGCTGCAAAGCAAGGATGCTTGAATTCTGCTTTTCTTCTCCCCTCCCCCATTTTTTGTTCTGTTTGGAGCCTTGGAGTTGGCGTTTCTAGTGCTAGGCTGTTTCGGCTGAACAGTGCTCTCCACCATTAATAAAGCTTGGTTCATGTCCTCTGTGTTGCAATCTTAGGGTTTGATCTCTGTTCTCCTCTTGTTTTAATGCTCATGGAAACATCTGAAGTTCCCCTCCCTAGTGAGTTGATTTCAATTTAATGGTGATTGAGTTAGCAAGTTTTTCCCCTCCCCTGTTTACGGGTGTAGTTCATCTGAATAGGTAATTGAATGGTGATTGATGTCAATTGTGTAGTTTTCTGATTGAATCTGGGTTAAATTGGTTCTGTTACTTGGCTGCTTACAAGCGCATGCCTAGGTTATTAAATAGGTTCTGGTTGTCTCAGGTTTTGGTAATGATGATGATTGAATGGTTTATCATTACTTGCTCTAGTAATTTGATTGATGATGATAAGGTTGTTGATGGAGTTAGTTTCATCTGAGCCTCCTTTGAATGCTTTGATTGCTTATGTCTAGTTGATGATGTTTAATGCCTCAAATTTGGTAGTTGTTGAATGATAAGGTTGCTCAATTTATGTTCTTGGTATGGTAACTGTATAGTGATTTCAGATTCTAGGTTTTAATTCTAGTTGAATGGTGATGAATGTATTAGACTCCTTTGTATGCTTTTGTTTAAATGCTTAGGTTTAGTTCATTTAAGTTCATTTAATTTAAATTGCATGCTTATCTTTAGTTGAATGTTTAGTCGAATGCTTAGCTAAATTTCAGTTGAATTAGGGTACTAGTCCTCTTTGAATGATTTAATTTGGTTTAATGTAGTTAACATTAGATAAATTAGTTAATCCGCCCTTTTGTGGCCACAATCGCTTCCATTGTCCCTGAGGAAATGATCCTCAAGTACTACAGCGAGAGTCGTACGCTTATGGCTTTTGTTTTTCACTCAAACATTATTCTACAAGTTTTTGGCACCATTGTCGGAGATGACAGCATGAGATCAGGTCATATTTTCATTTTCTTAGCTCCTTTCTTATTCGTTGCTTTGTTTTGTTTATTTCATTATAAGTTGTGATTCGTTTAGCTGATTTCTTTTGCTCATTTCGTGACTTTATTATTAGGCTACATAGATCTTGCTTTGCTTTCTTTATTTTGGTATCGATTGTTAGTTACCTTAGTCATTTCTTGAAAAATCTAAAAATCCAAAAAAAAAACAAATGAAAAGCCTAAAATCCGAATAAAAATTAGAAAAACCTAAAAACCACTAAAAATTAAAAATGTTAAAATCTTCAAAAACAAAATAACGAGTTTCTGTTTTCCTTCAGCTTGAGTAGTTTTCTTTTTTTTATTTACTTTCTTATTAATTAGTGGCTTATATTTTGGCTTACTTTGTTTATTTGTCATTAGTTGTGATTTATTTAGTACATTTCTTGAAAAAAATCCGAAAATCCATAAAATTTGGAAAAACTTGGAACTCCAAAAAAAAAGAAAATAGCAAAAATAGGACTTTTTGGTGAAGGTGTGGGGTTTATATGAGTAGTTGGATCAGAGACCCTGAAAATCAAAGGCTCGTTAGGAGTGAGCCCGATCCTAATTTAGAACCCGAACCTGAACCTAAGCTTGAGTTAGGGAATATGGCACAATAAAGGACTTTGAGTGATATTTTCTGTCCCCCTAGGACTGCTTTGCCATAATATTTTGTTATGCCCAAACTTGCACCAAATCTGACCTTCGAATTAAAACCCTATTATACTCAGATGCTTCCCAAATTCACAGGTTTAAAGGATGCTTATTTGTTTTTGAGGGAATTCAAAAAAGTTTGTTCTACGATACATTTCCCTAATATTCCCATTGATGTTATGCGAATGAAATTGATTCCTTTTACTTTGAAAGATTTTGTTAAACATTGGATGTATGGCTTGGCTGCTAATTCTGTTACTTCTTAGAATAATTTTATAAGATTGTCCTTCAAGAAATATTTCCCTAATGCTAAGATTGTTAAGCTGAGAAATGAAATTAATCAATTTGTGCAACTTGATAGGGAATCATTTTGATAATATTTTGATAGGTTCAAAACTTTGGTGGCCCAATGTCCCCATCATGGTTTAGACTAAGCACGTTTGTACCAGATTGTATATGATGGTCTTGAGCAACATGCTAGGACCATGGTAGAGTCCATGTGTCAGGGTGGCTTTCTTTCTAAGAGCCTCACAGCTACTTGGGAGGTTTTAGATGACTTGGCTGAGAAAGCCATGCAGTGGAAAACTGCTCGTGATGACAGCCTGAGTTCTAGATTTGCAAGAGGTGGTTTCCATTCTGTCCCTGATGTAAGTCACTTAGAGTCTAAGATTGCTGTTTTAGAAAATATATTGAAGGGATTATCTCCCCAGATGTCCCAGTTATCTCAGACCTCTACAGTGTCTTGTTCTTATTGTCAGGCCCTAGATGATTCTTTCAGTGCTTATCCTTGTTTTGCTCATCGATTAGCAACTGAACAAGAGCAAGCGAGTTTGGCCTTCCAAAGACCTAAAAATGAGCCTTTCTCCTCTTATTATAACCCAAGGTAGAGGAATCACCCTAACGTTTCATAGAATAATGGAGCAAATGCTACAGTTCCTTATTCTCAACCTAGGATATTTCCGGAAAATAACTCACAGCCCATCTCTCATCCCTCTAACTCCTTTTAAAGACTGGCTTTTTCAGGTGTGCCTAATGCACCTAGACCTCCACCTCCCATAGCTCAAGTTCAACCTCCTCCTCGTTATAATGATATTGATAAATTAGAGAGGAGAATAAATAATAATGTGGGGAGAATGATTAATGCTAACATAAAAAGAATGATGAGAATGATGACCGAACAGTTTTCCCAGTTAGCATCATCTTCTAGGGAACCAGGTACTTTCCCGAGTCAACCTAAGGTGAACCCTAAGGGTCATGCCTTCCCTTCTTCTGGTAACCCTCATGAGCCTATGAGAAAAGTGAATACGGTTATATCTCTCTGTTCTGATCAAGAGGTTCATAATCAAGTGAGAAATCCTAATGAACCTTGTAGGTACCCTTACCAATTCTTCCAGAATTCTTCTCCTACTCTAGAGACTGGTCCATCCAGTCAGTCAGGGGATACTAGTAATGGTGTCCCCAGTACTTCAGATAGTCCTTCCTCTCCTAAGTCACCTTCTAAGAAAGAGGAGCTTCAAGAGAAAGACTCCTCTAACTCGGCAGGTTCTTCACCTTCTAAGAATTCTTCCTCCTCTTTTTCTTTTAAGAAAATCCAGATGCCTTTGCCTCCTTTTCGCTATAGGCTAAAGAAGAAAGGTCAAGATCATATTGAGAATATGAGAGAGACCTTCTCTCAAGTAAAGATCAGCATTCCCTTGCTCAATGTTATTCACCAGATGCCTCCTTATGCTAAATTCCTAAAGGAGCTATATATCATAAAAAGAGCAACTAGTGTACCTAAGAAGGCGTTCTTGACCTCTGGTGCTAATTCTATCCTTTTTCAGATCCCAGTGAAGTATAAGGACCTCAGTTGCCCCAGTGTCTCTATAGTTATAGACGATCAACTCATTCACAGAGCATTGCTTGACCTAGGGGTTAGTGTTAACTTGATACTCTTTACTAAGTATGAGAGATTAGAGTTAAGTGTGCTAAAACCTACTAAGATGGTCATTTAACTGGTTAATAGATCGATTAGGGTGCACAGGGGGATAGTCGAGGATGTGCTTATTAGAGTGGGTAAATTTATTGACCCGATGGACTTTGTTGTGATTGAAATTAAAAAGGTGTTCAACTTAGCTAGTCAAATTCCTGTGGTTCTAGGACGTCCTTTCTTGGCCACTACCAATACCTTCATTAACTGCAAGAATGGTATGATGAGATTGGCAACATGACTGTGGAATTGAACATCTTTAACATGCAAAGATAGCCTTCTGGATTTGATTATATAAAATTTTCTACTCTTAACTAGTTAGGAGATTCTGTATTTGATGACGTATTTGCTACTGAGTATGAGTCATTCCTTATAGATGATGAGCCTGAATATGATATGTTTGAGTTTGATGACTTGTGCTCTACTGCTGATTGTTTGCTCACTACTGTGTCTGAATCTGCTGCTAAATCTTTTTTTCCTATTACTCGTGAATTGAAACCCCTTCCTGATTCTCTTAAATATGCATTCTTAGCACCTGATGAATCCTTACCTATCATTATTGCGTCTAACTTGGACTAGGACCAAGAGGACAAACTGATTTTTTTTACTTAGAGAGAACAAGGAAGCTCCAGGATGGACTTTGGGGGATATTAAGGATATTAGTCCTTTTATTATGTAACACAGAATTCATTTATGAGAAAATGCTAAGCCCTACCATGACCGTCAAAAGTATTTGAATCCCACTTTGCAGGAAGTAGTTAAGAAGGAAGTGTTGAAATGATTAGACCATGGGATTATTTATCCTATTTCTGATAGTGAGTAGTTTAGCTCTGTTCAACTTGTTCCTAAGAAGACCGGTATTACCATGATTAGGAATGATAAGAACGAGTTAATTTCCACTCGATTTAATCTGGGTGGCGTGTGTAACACCCCCGACCCCTCGGGCCGAAAGCGTTACGTTTTCCTAACTTCTTACTTAATTCCTGGGACGAAACGGACAGAATTTCAGGAAATAATCCCTTTTTATTAAAATTATAGCACCCAGAAGCACATTGAAAATCATTTAACTCAAACAGTTACTAAAAATACGATTTTATAACGTAAAAAGGTAATTTAGTTAACTTGACGGAAAACGAAAATGCGGGGTCTCACAGCGTGTGTACAGATTATAGAAAATTGAATGCTGCCACTAGAAAAGTCCATTTTCCCCTCCCTTTCTTGGATCAAATGCTAGAGAGGTCGGTTGGAAATTCCTTCTATTGCTTTTTAGATGGATATTTGGGTTATACCCAGATCTCTATTACTCTTGAGGATTAGGAGAATACTACTTTCCATTTGGGACATATGCATTTAGAAGAATGTCGTTTGGACTGTGCAATGCCTCTGCTACCTTTCAAAGATGCATGATTTCTATTTTCTCAAATTTAGATGAGCAATGTATGAAAATTTTCATGGGTGACTTTTCTGTGTTTGGATCTTCTTTTGATGATTGTTTGTTTAATCTAAGAAAGGTGTTGAAAAGGTGCAAGGAGAAAAATTTGACTTTGAACTGGGAAAAATGTCACTTCATGGTTGAAAAGGGTATGGTCTTAGGACATATTATCTCTCGAGATGGAACTGAGGTAGACAAAGCTAAGACCAATCTGATTGTTAATCTCCCCCCTCCTACTTGTGTGAAATAGGTGCGGTATGACTTTTTTTGTCATTTTATTAAGGACTTTAGTAAAATTGCAAAGCTTTTGTCCAACCAGCTAGCTAAGGATGTGCCATTTCATTTCTCTAAGGAGTGTCTTGAGGCATTTTCTAAGCTTATGGAGGCCTTAACCTCTGCTCCTATTCTTCATCTTCCCATTTGGGGAGAACCATTTGAATTGATGTGTCACACGTCTGATTATGCTATTGGGGTTGTGTCAGGACAGCGTATTGATAAGAAATCTTATCTACTATGCTTGTCGCACATTGAATGATGCCCAGCTGAATTGCACTGTTATTGAGAAAGAATTTTTGGCTTTGATCTTTGGTTTTGAAAATTTTAGATCCTATCTGATTGGGTCACATGTGATTATTTATACTAACCACTCTGCCCTTAAGCACCTTCTTTCCAAAAAGAATGCTAAGCCTAGACTTGTGAGATGAATTATGCTTTTGGAAGAATTTGACTGTGAAATCAAAGATAAGAAAGGTTCTGAAAACCTTGTAGCTGACCATCTGTCTAGGATCCTCTATGATAGAGAGAGTGAATCTAGTGTTTCTGAGTGTTTCCCTGTTGAGCAATTTTATGCTGCTCACCCTGATCCTTGGTATGCTGATATTGTGAACTACTTAGTTGCCGGTAAGATCCCTGAGGGTCGGACTAAGAATGACAGAGATAGATTATTCCTAGATTCTTCCACCTCGTGAAGTTCTTTATTTGAGATGACCCTTATCTGTTTCAGTACTGGTCTGATCAAGTCTTTAGGAGGTGCATTCCCGACCATGAGGTTTGAAGTGTTCTTTTTTTTTTTTGTCATGACCAAGCATGTGGGGGACATTTTAGTGGTAGGAAGACAGCAGCTAAGGTTCTTTAATGTAGTGTTTACTGGCCTACTTTGTTTAAAGATGCATTTGAGTACTGCAAGAGTTGCCCTAGATGCCAGCTGTTGGGTAGAATAAGCAAGAGAGATATGATGCCACTGAACCCCATCATTGTTGTAGAGGTTTTTGATGTGTGGGGTGTTGACTTTATGGGACCATTTCCATCTTCCTTTGGGATGACCATATTTTGTTAGCTGTTGACTATGTTTCTAAATGGGTTGAGGCTATCCCTTCTAGGAATAATGAAACTAAAGTTGTTGTGAAATTTCTTAAGTAGAACATCTTTGCTTGATTTGGTATGCCCCGTGCTGCCATTAGTGATCAGGGCACCCATTTTAATAATAAATCTTTTGATGCCTTACCGAAGTGGTATTCCATAGTCTATAGGCTTACTAATCCCTACCATCCCCAAACCAGTGGCTAGGTTAAAGTATCTAATTGGCAGATTAAGTAGATTTTAGAAAAAAAGTGAGTAGAAATAGGAAAGACTGAGCTTATAAGTTGGTGGATGCTCTTTGAGCATATAAGACGGCTTTTAAATCTCCCTTAGGTATGTCACCTTATAGGATAGTTTATGATAAGCCTTGTCATTTACATATTGAGATAGAGGATAAAGCTTGTTGAGCTATTAAGAAGCTCAATTATAACTTAACTGAGGTAGGTAAGGGGAGACGATTGCAACTGAATGAGCTTGATGAGATTAGGGATGAGGCCTATGAGAGTGCTAGATCTTACAAAGAGAGCGAAATTGTTTCTTA
>NCQT01032511.1:7885-20577 GCA_002740465.1 Stenocereus thurberi | reverse complement strand
CCTATCCCTCCTAAGCTCATGAGCATGTTCCAGAGAGAGACCCCTAGGAACTCTCGCAGGTTGCTGAGTGGAGGGAAAGTGTTTTCCCTGTCTGTCATGGTGCTTGGGGTAAGAAAATTAGAATACAGTGGTTGTTTGAGGGGCTAGATTCTTTGTGGTTGGATTTGTGTTTAGTTTGACAGGTCTTTCTTGTGTCTAAACAACCAATGAACAAGGCTGGGACAGTAAACAGCAAAGGATAACGGAAGTAGCTCAGCAAGAATCAAGTTGGGCCCTGATACCAGCTGATGTATGCTGAAACTGCTTGCTGGACTTAAACACAGCTAGCAACTCAACATAGAAGATATAAATTGGCCTAAGGATTTAATTCCACCAACGAGAACTACAAGAATTCGCCACCAATCCCTTAAAGCATGATGCACCAGGGAGTTAGATAAAGAATCACTCTCATACACCACCTGAACAGGCTAAAGTCAGAGAGATTTGAGAGAGTTTTACTCAAAATCAGCAAAGGGGGTTTTCATTCAGCATAATCTAAGTAATGGAATGAAGGGCAAACCTTAAATACTAGCTTACAATCAAGAGATCAATCGCTAAAACTGATTCTGACCAAAATAAAGAAAACAAAAAAGATTGAAACTAGCCTAAAACAGCAGCCGGCTGGATTCTTGAGACCTAAACCTATTGCTTATCTCCATTATTAAGGTGTCAACCATTAACAGCATCCAAGTACCGGCTAATGATGGTCTTGAGAAGAGGTTTGGCTGCTAATTACACCGGGCTTAGCATTCTACTAGTAAGTACAGCACCCTGAAATCCAGTGGACAAAAGGGTATTTCTTGTATTCTTAAGCTAGATAAAAGCAGATGCTAAGGGAGTCGGTTCTGCAACTTTAGGGCCTTGTTGAATACATATTTAGACACATTTTCAAGCCCTTATATTTATCAGAACGAGCTGCTAAGTCAGAGGACAAAAATCCTCCCTTAAATTGCTGCTGCTGACCTGCTACTACAGAATTAATTCCAAGGTAAAAATCAAGTAACCTATATCATTTAGGAGCTAATTATGAGCTGATAAATGAGTAGGGTGCTAATCAAAAGGGAATGAATTCCTTTGGCATGACTGAGTTACTTGAAGCCAACATAAAATAACCTCAAGTATGCTGGCTGGAGGTTGCTTTTATTGCACTGAACTGAACTAAGGCTACTGTGTGAGCCTTAAAAGACTTGGTTTGGTGAGCAATAATGCTAGGGTGTCTAAGAGAGCAAAGACCTTTCTAAGGTGGCCTCCAAACTGAGCTGCATTGCCTCACAGAAAAGGCCTTGCTGGTGACTAAACAATAAACCCTTCTCAGGTTCTGGATGAGGGTCTTGAATTAGCTCTTGGTCTGCATCACCTAACATGGTTAAGGTGTTTGACTCACCAAAATGTCCTGCCAAGGAGCCACCATGAACTTCTCTTATCAATAGCTCACGGGTGCTACACTTAGGAATACACAGTCGTACTCCTTTGAACAAATAACCCTCTTGGACTAAAAAATCTCCCTTGGGGTGCTTCAAACACACAGAATATAGGTCCCTAAGATCTTCATCTTTAGCATACAAACTCTTAAGATGCTCAAAACAAGGAACAAGAGCATCTAGTTGAAACGAAAGGAGATGCCTCCTTGATAATGCATCCGCATCTTGATTCAATCTTCCTGATTTGTGCTTGATGGTGAAGTGGAATGACTGAAGGAACTCAACCCATTTAGCATCGCGTGAGTTAAGCTTGTGTTGGCCTTGAATGTACTTTGATGCCTCATGATTAGAATGCAATACAAACTCACTAGCCACCAAGTAACGACTCCAATTCCCTAAACACCGAACTATTGTATAGAATTCCTTGTCATATATAGAGTACTTTCTTCTGGATTCACACAATTTCTCACTAAAGATGGCCAATGGTTTACCTTCTTGAGTAAGAATTCCACCAATTCCCACTCCAGATGCATCACATTCAACTTTAAAAACGTTCCCAAAACACAGCAATGCAAGAATTGGTGCTTGAGTTAGTTTGTTCTTCACTTCTTCAAAGGTAGATTGTGCTTTGGGGTTCCATTTGAAAGATGCATCCTTAAGCACTTCAGTTGTGGGAGCTATGATGGCACTGAAATTTCGAATAAACCTCCTATAACAGGAAGCTAAGCCATGAAAACTATGAACATCATGTATGCTTTATGGTTGAGGCTAAAACTGAATAGCCTCTATCTTTCCTTCATCTACTTGACACCATCTCCTGAAACAATGTAACCTAAGAATGTAACTTCTTGAGTGAGGAAACTACATTTCTTAAGATTACCATGCAACTTCTCACGTTCCAGGACATGCATAATCTGATTGAGATGATCTTGATGTGCTTCCTTGTCCCTGGAATAAATCACAATATCATCAAAGTAGACCACCACGAACTTGCCAATGTAAGGCTTGAATACTTGATTCATTAGCCTCATGAATGCACTAGGAGCATTAAAAAGACCATATTGGCGTAACAAGCCATTCATACAATCCACCTTTTGTCTTGAATGCAGTCTTCCATTCATCTCCTTCACGGATTCTAATCTGGTATTATCCACTTTGAAGATCAATCTTGGAGAATACCTTAAAGCCATGCAGTTCATCCAACATATCTTCAAGCCTAGGTATGGGGTACCTATACTTGATTATGATTTTGTTTATGGCTCTACTATCCACACACATTCGTTGGCTGTCATCCTTCTTGGGCACCAACAAGGTAGGTACAATACAAGAGCTTAAGGACTCACGTACAAGCCCCTTGGATATCAACTTCTCGACTGGCCTTTGAATCTTCATAGTGTCCTTTAGGTTCATCCTATAAGCTGGCTTGTTTGGAAGGATTAAACCAGGAATCAGATCAATGTGATGTTGGATATCTCTTTTGGGGGGTAAACCCGTCAGTATCTCTTCTGGAAACAGCTGATAGAATTTTTGGATGAGTGATTTGGCAATGGGGTGAGCAGGCATGGGTGATTCAAGTTCATCTTGGACATTTAGTATCCACTCTTTAAAAGCCTTAATTTCATGATTTGAAGCCTTTGAAAGAGTTTTACTGAAGGAAAGCAAACAATTAGAATGTTCAGGCTTTCTGGCAGGCTTGTTTTTGTGGAGTTCAGATGGTGCCAATGGCTTCAAGGTAATCTTCTTGTCTCCCTCTGAAAAGGAGTATGTATTCTAGTATCCATTATGCATTGCTCTTCTATCATACATCCACAGCCTGCCTAGTAAAACATAGCGTACATCCACAGGTATGAAATCACACCAAAGCTCATCTTGATAGCTCTCACCAATGGATAGAGAAATAAGACACCGAGAGTTAACTTGGAGTCCTTTGCTTTGATTCAGCCATTGTATGTTGTATAGATGGCGATGGGCCATAGCTTGCAAACCTAATTTTTCAATGATGGTAAGTGAAACCACATTAGCACAGCTCCCACTATCAATAATCAATGAACAAACCTTGTCTTTGACCGTGCACCTTGTATGAAAAATGTTCTCCCTTTGTTCGTCCTTAGCACCTTTATGCCCATTCAATAGTCTTCTCAAAACTAACATCTTAGCCTCATTAGCTTCTTCTTCAATATCCTCTTGACTATCCTCTTGGGTTTCCTTAATTTCACCTTCAAATTTCTCATCTTTCTATTGTTCATCCACGGCTCTCAATTAGGCCAAAGTAATGACCTTTCAGTTAGGGCATTCTGAGGCTATGTGGCCTAACCCTTAACACTTGAAACATCTTCTAGTGCTCATAGGATAGGGATTAGGTTGAATTGGAGGTGTTTGGGCCTTTTGTGGAGTTGGGGTTCTTTGTGGATTGGAGGGAAAAGGATTTGCAGGTTTAGGAGGTGGATTAGAACTCCCCCTATTAAAGGGTGTGTTTTCGTTAAAGGGCTTGGAATTCTGAGGTTTAAAGGGCTGTCTAACCTTTTTTTATTGTTCAACTTTGTGAGCTGACACACAAACCTCATAAAAAGTGGAATAAGCGTGCAACTCAATAACATTAGCATACTTATGATCAAGTCCTCCCAAGTATCTAACTATTGTTTGCTCTTCTGGTTCTTAAAGCTCACACTTTATCACAAGCTGTTCGAATTCTCTTGGATTCTCTTCACCATTCAGATTGCTTTGGTTCAAATTATGAAGTTGGGAATAGAAATCTTTAACATATGTGGGTGGAAGAAACCTAGCTTTCAACTTAGATTTCATCTTATCGTAAGTTTTGATTTTAGACTTTCGTTCCCTAACTCTCTTTGCACACAAATTGGTCCACCATAAAGAAGCATACTTACGTAGTCTTAAGGCCACCAACTTGACTTTCTTGTCTTCAGGAATGTCTTTGTACTCAAACGCTCTCTCCACTGTGTGTAACCAGTCCAAAAACTCCTCTGGATCAAGCTTGCCTTCATATTCTAGAAGTTTAACTCTAAAGTCATTAGAGTTTGCTTAATTCTATGGGTCTTGCCCAACCATTTTCACTGGTTCATCCTCACTAGATGAATTAAGAGTATGGCTAAACACTTGCTCTTGTCTTCGTGGTTCTGATTGAATCGGTTCTTCATACATCTTTTGCTTTTGCTTGAGAAAAGTACCTAGCAGCTTGCGCAGATACTCATTTTGAGCTCTCAACTCTTGATTAGAACTCTTCAATTCTTGGTTAGAAGAAGTAATCTCTTGATTACTCTTCAAAACAGGTTCGAGTTTCTGTTCTATACTCAAACTAGTAGTCATGTTGTAACCAGTTTGAATGTAGAACAGGATGGAACTTGTGTTTAGGGAATGGAAGTGGAAATGATTCTGAAAGTGTGGGGGTCGTACCAAGCCCAGGAGAAACCAAGCTCTACTGCCAAATATGATGTAAAACTCAAGGGATTCAGCTTACAATCAAAGGAATGCAAAGTAGGAGAAGAAACACTCACGGTTTCAAGCTGAACCTGTGACTGAAATTAGTAGAAATGATAGAGCTAATCTTGGATTTTCGATACAAAAACACCACCAAAACCAAGTTTAGGGCCCTTAAGTTTGATTAAGATATAGAAAATTACCACTTAATCAAAGTCAGGACTCACTTGATTACCCCCTTAACTGGCCTGGTTAAGGATAAGCAAGTTAAGTGTTTTGACAAAGAAAGCTTCAAATGCTCTCCACGGTTTTTCTCATTCAATGGTAATGTGTTTCAGCCAAATGACCATGAGTGCCTTAAGTTACATACCTAGCAAACATGCTACCAAGCAAGCAATCACCTTAGCTTTCCTTCTTAGGGAGGAAAGGTGTTAAGCCTAAGCTTCACAGTTAAGACTAACCGTGTATCATGCTTAAACTAATCTAATTACATTCTTAACTTTAAGGAAAGCAAGACAAGTGATGTTTACAACTTAATTAACTCATGCTTAAGCATAACCAGCTAGGAAATCAGCTTGAGAACATGTGCTTTAGCCGAAAAGTAAGAAACCCCTTTACGGCTAGCTAGTAGCCTTCAAAGGATAAAGTCTTTGGCAGCCAGCTTGCGATTCGTTGCTCTTTTCCATGCTTTCTCTTTTTGCAGCTGATCATTGGCCTTACAAACACCTTAGGACGTGTGCCACTTAGGAATGGAGGAAGCAAAACCCATGGGAAGAGGAAAAATGTAACTGTGCTGCTAAATTGGGTTCACGGCAGTTTCTATCCCAATTTTGTAACAAAATTTAACCCCATTAAAAGTGCGCGTGATTTTGTTTTCAGGCTATGGGGGGAAACCTTGGGGTGTCTACAAACCCCCCATAATGAAATCAAGGTAAAATCATGTTTAAGTGGGGTATTTTCACCTAAACATTTGATCGTGAAGTTTTGAACCAAAACTGGCCGGTTAGATAAAATGCCTTGATCTTTCACCTTCTTGTGTGCATGATTGGAAATGAATGCTTAGACCTTAAAGTAGACATGATGAGGATTCCAAAAATGCAAAAATATTAGACTTAATCCATAATGTAGCTTAAGTTATGACATGAACAAAATCGGGCATTTTCTGGCCATTTAACCCGGTTGTAGCTGTTGGAGTTTCTTGCAAAATGTGAGCCATCTTATGAACTTGGCACCTTGTTCTTCGACGTTCTAGACTTGGTACATCATGGAGAAGGTCGTGGCTTGGTAGGACTCGATCGCTATAGGACGTTTACTTGTGGTTTCGACACCATAATGGCTCCCATGACTGAAGTTATGAACGGTACATCATTTGTGTGGACACCAAAAGCACAATCTGCCTTTGAAGAGATCAAGACTAGACTTACTCAAGCACCTGTTTTATCTTTACTATGCTTTAGTAAAGTCTTTTCAGTGGAATGTGATGCCTCAAGAGTTGGCATAGGTGGTATTCTTACTTAGGAGGTAAACCTCTAGCCTTCTTTTTGAGAAACTTCGTGATTCAAGAAGAAAATACTTCACTTATGATAAGGAGTTCTATGCCACTGGGAGATGTTTAGAGCACTGGAGTCATTATCTTATTCAAGTGAGTTTATCTTACATTTTGACTATGAAGCTTTGAAGTACATTCAAGGCCAACACAAGTTGAACTCATGGAATACCAAATGGGCTGAGTTTATGTATTCATATCATTTTACAATCAAGCACAAATCTGGAAAACTCAAGCAAGGTGTAGATGCTCTATCTCAAAGGTATCTTTTATTATTTCAATTAGATGCTTGTATACTTGGTTTTGAGCGTCTAAAAGCTTTGTATGACAAGGATGAAGACTTTGGGGAGTCGTATGCTGATTTTTCCGAGCACCCCAAAGGAGATTTTCTAATTTAGGAGGGATTTCTTTTCACGGATACACACCTATGTGTACCAAAGTTGATGGACTTCAAAGGGAAGATCAAGGGATAATGAAAAACATAATGCAACCAAGAACTCGGATAGCTAGCAACCTTTGAAACCACAAACTCAAACTAGAACTTAAGTGGGATAAACCGAAACCAACACAACCCTTGGTTTCGGAAACACCAGCAAGGCTTATGCTAGGGCCCCTAACAGCCTCTTGGATACAAAAACACCACCAAGAAGAGGCTAAGAGTCTTGCTAGATCACCACCCTACCCGGCCAAAGATTGAGATAAGCTAAAAGAGAGTTTGAGTGTTCAAAGGAGCTAAGGCTCAACTTTATTCAATAATCAAGCATAAGTGCTAGTATAAGGCTGCTTCGGAGTTTATATAATCCCTCCCAAGTATAAAATATCAGCTAAAAATTCAAATGAGCAAACTAAACTAGATACATTTCGAAAATCAAAATCATCCTATAAAGGGGAAGATTAAACCGTGGCTTTACAACACTTAATTGATGATCTTGAGGCTGAGTTGTCGACTTGGGAAGCTTGGAAGGCTATAATCAGCTTCAAAGTATAGTAATCATGACATTTGCAAGTGGATTAAACCTTGATAAGAGCAAAACACCTTAAAAAGAGCAATGTTGCAACTAGCTGCCCTTAATCGGGTAAAAGGGATTTTCTTCCCTTAATTTGCTGGTTAATAGCTCCTCATGTGTGTAATTCGGCTGAGTTTTTTTATAGCCACTTGATAACATTTTGAATGTACTTTGGAGCCATGAAAATTTCAACTCAAATGGAGGAGGTTTGGACACCCAACCAGACCCATTTCCAGAACCGATCAGAACTGGGGCAGAGCACTTGACTTCAACTGCAGATTTGAGGTAGCAAATGAACTCCAAATGCCTTGCAACTTGTTTTATTGGGAAGAAAACATCTTAAACTTAAACTTAGGCCTCTTGTAACACAGAAGATTAAGAAATAATGTGCATAAAATGGGGCTTGTGCAGAGGCCTGAAATCGGGAATAGACTGAAATGGGTCTTCGCAAGCTAAGCTGGTTTCTTCGACTTTACCCATGAAGTTCAACTCCCTTGGACCTCCTTGAGGGCTAATGATCATGCTCATAAATGGACCTCCATCATCCTCCCCTTGTTGAGGAGAATTTACCCTCAAATTGTCAAGATGATCATTTTCGAAGTATGGACTTGGATCGGCTACATTAAAAGTGGCTGAAAGTCCATAATCCCTAGGCAAATTAACCTTGTATGCATTGTCATTGATCCTCTCCAAGACTTCAAAAGGGCCATCCACCCTTGGCGTTAACTTACTTTTGCGTTTGGAAGGAAATCTTTCCTTCCTCAAGTGAACCCATACCAAGTCTCTGGGATGGAACACCACTTTCTTCTTATGCTTGTTTGCTTGAGCTTCATAGGATGCATTAGCCTCTTATTCTTGGACTTGACCATCTCATGGAGCTTTTAAATCTCCTCTGCTCTCCTACTAGCTTCCACATTCGGTTTCTCATTCATTTCTCTTGGCACAAGATGATGTGGAGTTAAAGGATCCACTCCATATACGACCTTGAATGGGGACAAGCCAGTTGCTTTACTTGGGGCCTTATTATAAGCCAATTCGGCGTGTGGCAAGAGCAAATCCCATGCTTTAACATCGGATTTCACCATGACTCTCAAAAGGGTTCCTAAGGTTCGGCTGGTGACTTCGGTTTGTCCATCTCTTTGGGGATGACAAGTACTGCTACACTTGAGCTTGGTGCCCATCTTCTTCCAAAGTGTCATCCAAAAATGGCTAAGGAACTTGGTATCACGATCCGAAGCTATAGATCTTAGAATGCTATGCAACCTCATTACTTCATTAAAGTACAACTCGGCAATATAGGTAGCATCATTTGTCATGGTACATGGGGTGAAATGTGTCATCATGGAAAAGCAATCTACAACCACAAAGATTGAATCTTTGCTCCTTTGTGTCCTTGGTAGCCCTTGCATGAAATCTATGCTCACATCTTCCCATAGGAGGGTTGGAATTGGTAAGCGTATATAATGGCCGTGAGGTAGCAAGTGACTCTTGGCCACTTGGCAAGTAGCACATCTCTTCAATACATCTTAGACATCCTTGCTCATTCTTAGCCAATAATAGTGCCCCTTTAGCATGATAACAGTCTTGTTCTACCCAAAGTGGCCGGCCAACGATATGCCATGAATCTCTGGAATGAGTAACTCCCTAGTCCTACATTTAGGGATGTAAAGCCGAGGACCCTTGAATAAGAACCCATCTTGAATCAAGAAATCTCCTTTTGGATGTTGTTTGCATTCCTTGTAAAGCTCTCCAAAGTCTTCATCATCTTCATAAAGGGACTTCAAATGCTCGAAACTAAGGATGCATGCATCAAGTTGGAAAAAAAGTAAATGCCTTCTTGATAAGGCATCGACTCCTTGGTTTAACTTCCCGAATTTGTGCTTGATGGTGAAGTGGAATGATTGGAGAAACTCCACCCATTTGGCATGTCGTGAGTTAAGCTTGTGTTGCCCTTGAATAAACTTTAAGGCATCATGGTCCGAATGCAATATGAACTCACTAGCCACCAAATAATGACTCCAATGCTTAAGACATCTCACGATCGCATAAAACTCCTTGTCATAAGTTGAGTACTTTCTCCTTGAATCACAAAGTTTCTCACTAAAGAAGGTTAAGGGCTGCCCTTCTTGAGTGAGTACTCCTCTAATGCCAACTTCGGATGTATCACATTCAACCTCAAATACCTTGTCAAAGCATGGCAAGGTTAGGTCCGGGGCTTGAGTTAGCTTGGATTTGATGGTGTCGAATGCTTCTTGAGCCTTGGGGCTCCACTTGAAGGTTGTGCCTTTAATCACCTTGGTCATGGGGGCCATGATAGTGCTAAAATCTGTAATGAATCACCTATAGAAGGAGGCAAGTCCGTGGAAACTTCGCACATCATGAATGCTCTTTGGTGTAGGTCATGACTGAATTGCCTCAACTTTGCTCTCATTCACCTTGATGCTGTGAGTGGTAACAATGTAGCCAAGAAAGGTCACCTCATAAGTGAAGAATGTACACTTTTGGAGGTTACCATAAAGCTTCTCGCTTTCAAGGACCTCCATGACTTTAGTTAGATGCTCCCGGTGCTCCTCTTCATTCTTGTTATAAATAAAGATGTCATCAAAGTATACCACCACAAATCTCCCAATGAATGGCTAAAATACTTAATTTATGAGCCTCATAAAAGTGCTTGGAGCATTAGACAATTCAAATGGCATAACTAGCCACTCGTACAAGCCTCCCTTTGTTTGAAAACCATCTTCCATTCATCCCCTTCTCTAATCCGAATTTGGTAGTAGCCACTCCTCAAATCCAGCTTAGAAAACGCACTTGAACCATGTAACTCATCAAGCATATTCTCTAGTCGTGGCATAGGATATCTATGATGGAAATCAATAGAATAACTATTTATTTTGGGAGAATAAGTCAAAATAAGAATTCTAACGAATAAGTTCAATTGAAAGTTTCACTAAAAAAGATGAAGTCTTGCGAATGATCTAATGATTCAATAATATTCTTATTTCTATTTCAATTTGGAGTTTTTAGTTTTTTTAACTAGATGAATATTAGCAATAGAATAATAAAATCATAATTCATTGGTTGATTATATCATTAACGCGAGCAAGATCACATCCCTCATTACGAGCTTGTACACATGCTTCCAGAGCTACTCGATTCGCTACCGCACCCGGTGCATTCCCCCAAGGGTGTCCTAAAGTTCCCCCACCGAACTTGTTCAACATCTTGGACTAGCCATCCTTTTGAAGATATTGTGAAAAGATATAGTAACAGCATTGAATTTGAAAGGTTAGCTCAATAGCTGGCCCTGTTAGTCCGTTCATGCCAGAATGGGAGCATAAATCTTTTTGTTTTGCCCAAGGAGCACCACTATTGGGCAGCCATGGAGAGAGACGTGCAGGACATACTCAAGAGGTGTGGGATATGTCAAGTGGCTAAAAGCCATTCTTTACCCCACGGCCTATACACACCTCTACCCATTCCCACTTCACCAAAAGTTGATGGAAGTATGGACTTCATTCTTGGACTACCTAAAACCCAAAGGAACAAGGATTCTATCTTTGTTGTGGTAGATAGGTTTTCTAAGATGTCTCATTTCACTCCATGCAACAAGACTAATGATGCTACACATATTATTGAGTTGTATTTCAGGGAAGTGGCAAGATTACATCGTATTCCGAAGTCTATTGTTTCTGATAGGGATACTAAGTTTTTGAGTCATTTCTGGATTACTTTGTGGAAGAAGTTAGGTACTAAACTGATAGTACTACTTGTCATCCACAAGCTAATGGGCAAACTGAGGTTACTAATCAAACCTTAGGAATACTCCTAAGAGCTTTGATTAAACCTCACGGCAAGGCTTGGGATTTGCTTCTATGCCATGTAGAGTTTGCTTACAACAGGGCACCAACCAAGGCTACTGGTGTTTCATCATTCAAGGTGGTCTATGGAATTGATCTTATTAGTCCACTTGATCTTACCCCACGACCCTAAGGCCAAAAGCTAAGTGCTGATGCAGCATCAAGGGAAGAAGAAATCAAGAAGATTCATAAGTCGGTAAGGAGCAAGATTAAGAAGACTAATGCCACCTGTCAAGCTCAGGCCAACAAGCATAAGAAGAAAGTAGGCGAACTTGTGTGGGTCCACCTAAGAAAGGGAAGATTTCCATCCAAAAGGAAGAATAAGCTCATGCCAAGGGCTGATGGTCCATTTGAGGTACTTGAACGTATAAATGACAATGCTTATGAGGTTGATTTGCCAGGTGATTATGGAGTTTCAGCCACATTCAATGTAGCTGATTTGAAGGCTTAGCAAGACGTGATTACCTTGCTAATTTGAGAATTAAATCTTCTTANCAAGGGGAGCATGATGGAGTCCCCACCACCAAGGACAAAGAAGAAGGTCCAACAAGTCCATCAAGGTCTATTACAAACTCCGAAGTCTAAGCACTGGCTCAGATTGTAGAACAGAGCTAAAACCAAGCAATCGGGTTTAATGGCCAGAATATGCCCAATTTTCTTCATCTCATTACTTGATATAAAGCTCAAGGAATTAAGCTTACAATCAAAAGGAAGCAAAGGAGAATGAAAATTACTCACAGTTTCTCTTAGAACCCGTGACTGAAATATAAGAATTTGATAGAGCTAATCTTGAGTTTTGGGTACAGAAACACCACCAAAACCAAGATTAGGGCCCCTAAACTTGAATAAGATGTAGAAGATCACCACTTAATCAAGATTAGGACTATACTTAATCACCACCTTAACTGGCCTAGTTAAGGATACGCAAGTGCAGTGTTTGTTAAACGAAAGCAGCAATGCTCTCAAAGGGGTTTTTTCATTCAAAGTGTAATGTGGCAGCAAATAGCCATGAGTTCCCTATATTTACAAGCCTAGCAAGCATCGTAGCTAGCAAGCAAACACCTAATGGTTTCCCTCCCAGGGAAGAAACGTCTTAGCTTTGGTTAACTATACGGTTAGTCCTAACCCAGGTATAAGCATCGCTTGCCCTAATCTAGTTACATTCATAACAACAAGGAAAGCAAAACAAATGATGTTTACAACTTAATTAACTTATACTTAAGCTTAAACAATCAGGTTTCTAGCAAAATTTAAGAGAGAAAGCTGTAAACTGGCTATTCCTTTTCGGCTGACCAATAGGCTTCAAGAGACATGTTTTTTTGCAGCTTGCTTCTCATTGGTTGTTCTGTTCAATGTGAACCCTTTTGCAGCTGATCATTGCTGT
>NCQT01032451.1:3638-16426 GCA_002740465.1 Stenocereus thurberi | reverse complement strand
CGTGATTTCTATGACAGTGAGTTAGGATTTTCTTATTTTCTATTTGTTTTTTAGTTAGTTTAGGTTGTTTTACTCGAGCATAAGCAAAAGCTTGGTGTGGGGGTATTTGTTCGTGCTAAAAATATTCTATTTTTATGATATTTTTATATCTGATTTATACTCGAAATAATTGTTATTTTTAGATTTTGATTGGATTTTATGTGACTTTGTGGGTATTGAATAATTCGGACAAAATGCAGGAAAATGATGAAAAAATGCCGAAAACGAAGACGCAAAAATTATTAGTCCGCTTTCCTTTATAACCCAAAAAGGGGGAATAAAGGAAAATACCCAGCCCCCCAACATGCCGTGCACGTGTCTCCTAACCCCACTTTTTACTTATCTCCTCATTTACTCTCTCTCCTTTCTCAGTGTTGGAACCTAGAGAACCCCGATATCCCCTCCATCTCCCAATCTCACCTCCATTTTCATCTTCTTCATCTCTGTCTCTCTTTCTCTTCGACAGCGCCACACCATCAGCATCACCATCGACGCTTCGTAGCATGCCAGCACACCCACATTGTCATCCCCATCTCCACCGTCCACCTCAACGGCAAAATCAAGGGCATTGATCGAAGGGGCTGAGTATAAATCAGAGGTAGTGGCACTTTTGAAGAAAATTAGGTAACAATATAGGGTTTAGGTTAGGTTTAGTTAAGCTTTAGGTTTAATTTTAGGTTTAATTTCGTTTCAATTTCAGTCATTCAAAATTTAGGGTTTGTTTTCAGTTTGGGTTTCGATTTTAGATTTATTTTCAGCCTTTAATTTCATGTAATCAAGCTTTGATTTGCTGATTTTGAATTGCCATTCATGAACTTCAGTTGTAATTGCAACATTTTTAGGGCTAGTTTTGAGTAATTTCAAGACATTTTCCCCTCGTCCCTGTTCTTGCTCGGATTGAGGTCAATGTAATGGAGAGATTGTCATTTTTGGATGAGCTGGAAGCTCATTTCTGACTTTCTGGGTCATGAATGGTCGAATTCAAACCTCATCTGTTCTAATTTGCGCTGCTTGCTCTATTTCTCTACACTTGTTTCCTATTCTTCCCCTCTGCTCTGTTCTTCATGTTCAGTTTTCTTTAATTGGATAGTGCTAATGTTGAATGCTGTTAGATTTTAGTTTAGGAGATGTCAAATTGGATTTTACGAGAACTCAGGTGATCAAACAAAACTTTGGTTTGCCAGGTTGAATCCTCATTATTCCTTCCCTTGTTATGTTATGTATTTCCAGTTTTTTGGTGCACATTCTTATTTACATGTTTAAAAGGTTTAGTTAGATGTTGTATTATGATGGCCTTGAGTTTTGATTAGGTTGTAGTACTTGTTGGATACTTGATGGATTTTACATTATGTTATGGTCTGTGTTCTGTGTTTCTCCTGTTTTGCATTATGCTAGCCTTGAATTTTAATTGGGAGACCCCATATGTATCATGGTCAGCTGAGACAATGGGGTTTGCATATTGGGCTTTGCTATTTCATCTAATTATAAGTTATTTAGGACCTATGAAATCAATGTGAATAGTTGGGGGTTATTTAGAACTTAATCCATTTATAATCTATAAGCTTTTGTTAATTAATTAGCTTAGAATGATGCTAGTTTAATTTTGTGCTAAGTGACCTTAATCTCATCCTCCTTCCTGTGTAGACGACCCCCAAGTACTACAGCGAAAGTCGTATACTTGCAGCACTTCATCTTACACTCAAAACTATGATATAGCAGCTCCATCTACTACTGAAGCATAATACATTGCTACAACTAAGAGAGTGAAGGAAGCTACTTGGTTGAAAGGTCTTACTACAGAGCTTAGTGTTTCACAAGGTATCACTGCGGTGTTCTCAAATAGTCAGAGTGTTATTAATCTCGTCAAGAATGATGTCTATCACCACAAAACCAAGCATATCAGCATTAAATGCCATTATATTAGAGATACTATAGCTACAGGAGACGTTACTGTGAAGAAGGTACATATAGGTGATAATCCTATAGACATGCTCACCAAGCCACTTCCTATTACTATGGTCTAGCATTGTTTGGACTTAGTTGGTGTTTAGCACCTTTGATCCACCCTTCGGAGTCCCTTAGATAATGTCGTTGTCCCAGAGTTAGTAAAAATTGGTTCAAGGTAGAGATTGTTGGGTTCTGGCCCAATTTGCACTCCACAGCCCGTGGTGGATGGCAGCTGTTTAGCTGTATTGAGTAGAGTTTCTTGCCGAGGGCATGCCACCTACCTTCTCAACACACCAACAAAATACCATTTGAGTATTTAGTTCCACTTTTTTAGAGTTATGAGAGAGCGTTATGAAGTAATTTGTAATCTCTAATCAATCTTCCTTTAGAACACATCGTTGTAAGATCGATCATGTACTCTCTATCACTGCAGTGGATTCTTTGCTCATCATCGTCCGTGTTTTTTCCCACTTTGGGTTTTCCACGTAAATTTTGTTATTGATTTATTTTTACTCATTTTTGTTATCTTTGTGATTTGATTGTTGCATTCATTCTATTTCTCATCATTCCCAACAGGTGCAAATCCAAGTCCAAATCTATACCAATATCTATATCTCAGGAGTCCAATTTCAGGTTCTGGTCAGACATAATTGTCTTACTTCTGAAGGGGATAAACCGGTCAAAAACATTTGACAAGTGGATTTTACGGCCAAAATGCATAGATATATGCCTAAATGGCTAGGTTATACAAGTAATTGGGATATCCAAGTATGGAAAACTATGTTTTTTTAGTTTTTATGGCAAACGAGAGAGAAAAGAGAGGGTCTTGTCTTATTTGGAAAATATGTTAGTTGGAGGCTTACATGAGTGAGCTGGAAAGGGGGCTTGCCCAAATGACAGAAGAGAATTCTAGGCTCAGGAAACAGCAAGGAAAGGTGGGCTAGAATTAACACTGAAAACTGGATCTAACATACTCTTGTTTATTTCTCATTCATTGTAAGTTGTCAAATTAGTGCTTTTTTTTGGGGATGTGTTTGTGGTATTTGACGTGCACCTTTTTTTTCCCCTTCGCATAAGAAAGAAACAGGGGATTTGAGAAAACACAGTATATCGTCAAGTTTTCGGTCGGCAAGATTGCTTGACGATCCATATGCGCGGCTATGTGACTCATTGCTGCCACAGTGCATCTTCTTATTTATTTGGTCTGGCCATGCACGAAGTTACAAAAATAGACTTGAATAGCTTTCGGAAATGCCGACATATTTGTTGAACAAACCAAATAAAAACATAAGAATATTTCATTCTTTTCTCAAAACAAATAAAAAATGAAAGAAAAATCATAGATCAACTAAACCTTCTGGGGAGCTCGCTTAAGAATAAGAAAGACATTACTCCACAAAAGAGTTGTGACATGTTTGGGAACAATTCACTACTATTGAAGTTAATATGAAATTAAGTTTAAACTATTTCAACAAAGTGGATGTCAATTAGTTTAATTTTTTTTTTTTGGAAGCATTCGTTTGAATCTCAACTATATTAACCTTGACTTCTTCTCCTTATCCCCAAGTGATACTCATAATGAACGTATATACATTTGTTAATTTTCCACGAATGGTAGTCTATTATGTTTTATTAGAGAGCTTCACCTATGAAATGACCGATGCCAATGATTATATCCTAATATTCCTATTGTACATTAACTCATTTTCCTATCGTCCTTGTGAATTAGGAGATGGTCGCATAAGGTTCAGTTATAATCCATAGAATAAGCTCTCAGCCCCTCCAAACTAATCTTTTTCATTGAATTTCTCCACTTTATTGTTCGCAATGTATTCAGATAGAAAGTCGATCGCAATATCTTTATGCAAAGCCTCGGCCTCCGATTTTGGACCATGGCTTTATATCTTCGCATTTATCCTCATTGATCTATGATGTTGCATTTATTGGAACTACTACCTCCATCTCACAAATATGTTCAGTTTGAATAACTTTGGTAATTAATTTTTATTAGATTATTCTAGTTAAAAAATTACAAAAGTATATTCTAATGAAAATGTATTGTAAACCATAACCAATAGTTAATGTTTTATGCTATGAACCAATGTAGTTCGTAAGATATTAATGATCAAAGTATTTCAAAGAGTTTTTGAGAAAGAGGGAGCATATGCCAACGAACTACTAACACAGTGTCTACGAATCCAAAGACATGATGTTATATTTGGTTTTTTAATTATTCTCATATTGTATTAGAATAACCTTTGCGCTTCTCTTATGAAGAGAAGAAAAAGGGGGGGTTCAGAGGAAAAATAAGGTATCGATATGCAATAAAACTTACTGTCCTTTTTTTCTTGCTTACTAGAAATTAAGATGATACTAAAACCTAAATTAATTGTGTAGGATCTTTAACAGTATATGTAAGATCCTATGGCTTGATCATCTATCGTTCACATGTATGTTGCGCTTGATAGGAGTATAATGGGGAGATATACACTGACACAGCACCCCAGGAGATGTTGTCGTTAGTTTTTACGGCCTTGCAAATTTATTTTGACCAGTGTTAAGATGATTGAGTGAAATTTTACTGTCTATATTGCTTAACAGCTTCTTGGAATAGAAAACTAACAGAACTTTTGTACTATCTATGCTTCGATGGATTAAATACTTGGATCAAGAAAACAAATAAGCACCACGATCAAGTGGAATGAATGGAATACTAATAGTTATTGTGAATGTAAGTCAAGGCTTTAACCCAATTAGGGAGCCTAGCTGTGTATATATATAATAATTAAGGGAATACAAAATTACAGTATTGTCCTCTGTTCACTATTATAGCCCCTCAATCTATTAGGGAGGGACGTACTGACAGATTATCCTTGAAAAAGTCAAACAACTTAGAAGACAACTCTTTGGCAAAAATATCAGCTAACTAACACATACTAGGAATATAGCAAACAACAAGATCCCCATGAGCAACACACTCACGGACGAAATGGTAGTCAACTGCGATATGTTTGCTATGATCATGCTGAACTGGATTATCAGTCATATAAGAGGCACTAACGTTTGTTAGAGCAATGGTAATGGCAACAAGGTTTTTCAAGCCTTATTCTGCGCCATTTTTAATGGCCTTGTAACCGCCACTTTAATGGTCTTGTAACCGCCACTTTAATGGTCCTGTAACCGCTACTTTCATGGTCTGTAACCACCACTTTAATGGCCTCATAATAGCCACTTTAATGGCTTTGTAACGGCCATTTTAATGGCTTTGTAATAGCCATATTCCCTCTATAAATAGAGAGCTGAGCAGCATGCCTTCATACCTCAACACACATACACCTCTTCTTTCTTCTTCTTCTCTACTTTTCTAGGTTCATATACTGCATACTCTAAACTCTTAGCCATGAAGTGCACACGTTCAAGAGTACTGAGTTAACCTTGGGGAGCCACCAGCTGTATCGACTTGCACCACAGTCGAGCTGGAATTGCTTTCAAGGCAGTGGTCTAACCACGACTCAGTTTATTCTGTCAATTTTTCAGCCATTGTTATTCTTATTATTCCAACAATTTGAAGGCAATTATTCTACAATGGCTGCATCATTTCCGAAAAATCTCCCTGAACTCCAAAAAATCGAGCCCCTCGATGGAACTAACTACAAACGTTGGTCCCAGAAACTGCTCCTATGCTTTGAACAACTCGAGATTGATTATGTTCTGTCCTCAGAACACCTTGACGAAGACAACACTTCTCAGTTTACTGATACTGGGAGCTCCCTCTCCACTCCTACTGCCCTGAAGATGCCTATCATTCCACTAGATGAGGCTGCTAAGAAGAAGCTGGAAAAGGACAATAAACAGGCTCGGAGCTACTTACTGAAAATATGTCAAACTCTTTGTTTGATCTATTTGTCGACTTCAAATCTGCGAAGATCATATGGACCAAACTGGAGGCGAAATATGCTTCAGATGATGCTGGGAAGAGGAAGTACGTCGTTGGCAAATGGCTGCAGTTCCAGATCGTAGATGACAAACCGATTATGGAACAAGTTCATTCCTACGAGAACCTATGTATTGAGGTGCTAAACAAAGGCATGAAGATGTGCGACATTTCGCAAGCAAATGTACTGATCGAGAAATTTCCGCCATCTTAGAGTGACTACAGAAATCACCTGAAGCACAAAAAGAAGGACCTAACTTTACAAGAACTAATCAGTCATATGAGGACTGAAGAGGCGAATCGACTAAAAGATAAGATGTCCTCCCTATCCCTGAATTCATCTAAAGCTAACCTTGTTGAATCTTCTNNNNCTTTAAATAGAGATAGGTTCAAAGGGAAACATAAGAGGGATTAGAAGCAATCCAAACCTCAAAGTCAGTTGAAAAGAACAAACAGCAAGATCCAGAAGCAGAAGGTCGTCTATTACGTTTGTGGCAAACCAGGCCACAAAGTGTATCAGTGCAACCTTCGCAAAGAAGGAGCCAGTCACACAAACCAAATGCCCACCGGACAAATTGGTGCACAAGCCAATCTGACTGAAGATACTGAGATCTTCTGTGCAGTAGCACTGGAGGTCAACCTACTGTCGAATACCACGGAGTGGATTCTGGATACTGGAGCAACAAGACATTTTTGCGCTAACAAGGATCTGATGCATGACTTCGAAGATGCGGCTAATGGCGATCATGTGTACATGGGCAATGCTGCCACTACTGGAGTCATAGATAAAGGAAAGTACTCCTTAAATTTACTTGTGGAAAATCTCTATGCTTAAATAATGTGCTGTATGTACCTTCCCTTCGTAGAAACTTAGTTTCTAGTAGTCTTGTTGACATTGCAGGTTTTGAGGTGAACTAGAAAGCGAGAAAAATTGTTATTCTTTGTAATGAGATTTTTGTTGGGAAGGGGTATCGTAGTGGGGGCCTCTTTGTTTTGAATGTTACTTCTGATGTTGTTAATGGAAATGCTTCTTCTGTCTATATTCCTAAGTCTGTGGACTTGTCGCATGGTAGACTTGGTTATGTTAATTATGCTTTGATAAATAAGCTAAGGAACGTGAGGTTAATTCCTAACAACATCACAGAAAAATGTTTGAAATGTGACAATTGTGTTGAAGTAAAATTTGCTAAAAAATCATTCAAGTCCATAACAACTAGAAAGACTGAGTTGCTTGAACTTGTGCATTCAAACTTATCAGACTTTAAGAACACAGTAAGTAAGGGAGGAAAGAAATGGTATATTACCTTTGTAGATGACTACTCTAGATATACCAAAGTTTACCTCCTTAAGTCTAAAGATGAAGCTGAGGAAATGTTTCTAAAATACAAAGCAGAAGTGGAAAATCAATTAGACCAAAAATAAAGAGACTTAGGTCTGACAGAGGTGGAGAATATGATACCAACTCCTTAACTATTTTTTGTGAGAAAAATGGTATAATACATGAGACTAGTGCCCCTTATACCTCTAACAAAATGGTATAGCTGAACGAAAAAATCGTACCCTTAAAGAAATGATGAATGCTATGCTTATTAGCTCTGGGTTGCCTGATAATATATGCGGGAAGGCTGTATTAACTACTTGCTTTATCCTAAATAGAGTTCCTCACAAAAAGCTAGATCAGACCCCATATGAACTGTGGAAAGGGTATGCCCCTAATTTGCAATATTTGAAAGTGTGAGAGTTGCCTTACCTAGTCATAAACATACCAACATACGCCGTAAGACCTTTGATGTTGTCTTTATTAGCTATGCTCAAAACAGTGTTGCTTATAGATTCATGTCATTGAGTGATTATTCTATTTTTGAATATAGAGATGCAAAATTCTTTGAGCATGTTTTCCTTTGGAAAAGAAAGCGCCTAATGTGGTATCTGATTCTGAGCCTGAAAATGTCAACTTGCCTGCTTCTAGTTCTGATGATAGAGTCGTCGCGACTAATCCTAGAAGAAGCAAAAGACCTAGAACTGAAATCAATTTTGGGCCCGACTTTATCACTGTATTCCTAGTAGAGACCTTAAATAACTTGAACATAGATGTCATAACTAAAGAATTGGTATCCATTTTCTTAATTGAGGAAGATCCCAAAACCTATCAAGAGGCTATAAGGTCCATAGATGCTAACTTCTGGAGAGAAGCTATTAAAAGTGAAATAGATTCTCTCGAGTCAAACAAAACATGGGAATTGACTGACCTGCCTAAGGGTTGTAGACCTATTAGCAGTAAGTGGATCTTCAAAAAGAAGCTAAGGCCTGATTTTTTAATTGATAAATATAAGGCCAGATTGGTTATTATGGGCTTTGACCAGAAAAAGGGCATAGACTATTTTGACACCTACTCTCCTGTGACCAAAATAGCCACCGTTAGATCTTTAATCGCTTTAGCTGCAATTTTTGATCTTGTTGTACATCAAACAGATGTCAAAACAACATTTCTTAATGGTGACTTAGAGGAAGAAATCTACATGACCCAACCTGAGGGTTGTGAGGTACCTGGTTAGGAGAACAAGGTGTGTAGACTGAGAAAGTCTCTTTACGGTCTAAAGCAGGCTCCCAAACAGTGGTATGAAAAGTTTGATAGCTCTTTAGTGCAAAATAGCTTTGTTGTTAATTTGTCTGATTCATGTATATACTCAAAATTAATTGGATCAGATTGTGTACTTATATGTCTCTATGTTGATGATGTGCTGATCTTTGGCACGAATCTACTTATTATTAATGAGACTAGAAAGCTATTGTCTTCTCCTTTTAAAATGAAAGACATGGGAGAAGCAGATGTGATCATTGGTTTTTCATTATGCCAATCACATTACATTGAAAAGGTGTTAAAGGAATTTGACTGTTTTGATGTAACACCTGTGAGAACCCCTTATGATCCTAGCATACATTTGAAAAAGAACAAAGGACCTAGTGCGTCTCAAACTGAGTATGCTAAAATTATAGGAAGTGTAATGTTTCTCATGAACTTTACTCGTCTTGACATTGCCTATGCCGTCAGTGGGTTAATTTAATATACGCATAACCCTAGCCAAGAACACTGGGATGCATTTCTTCGTTTGTTTGAGTATCTTAGAGGTACTATTGATCGATGTTTGCACTTTAACAAATTTCCTACTGTATTAGAAGGATATTGTGATGCAAACTGGGTTTCCGATAACGATGAAGTTAGTTCTACTAGCGGTTATGTATTTACTTTAGGTGGAGGGGCTATTTCGTAGAAGTCAGCCAAACAGACTTGTATAGCCCGCTCTACTATAGAATCTGAATTTATTGTTCTTGAGTTGGCAGGTCAGGAAGCAAAATGGCTCAAAGGTCTACTAGCAGACGTGCCACTCTGGGAAAAATAGGAAACACCTATTTCCCTACATTATGACTCGCAGGCAGCAATAGGAGTGGTGCACAACAGTGTCTATAATGGAAAGAAGAGACACATCCGTATCAGATACAGTGCGGTGAACCAATTGCTGAAACATGGTGTCATATCCCTATAGTATGTGAGATTCGAGAAGAATCTGCTGGATCCTCTTACTAAAGGGTTGACAAGGCAAGTGGTGCTGCAAACGTCAAGGGGGATGGGACTTAAGCCTATGGCTTGAAGTGGTATGGTGGATACCCACAAGTGGTCAAACGAAACCATATTAATCTTCAAGATGCACTACATTCCTATCCCTATGGTGTGTGGTAGTGCTTAAAGGATGAGCTTACACTCTTAATGGATTCATACCCATTGTAGGGGTGCTAGTGAGAAGTACTTGATGAATTCACTGTTTGATGACTGTGAGGTTGAGCTATATTATGCTCTTAATAATTCCATAGCCGTAGTTATGGTGGTTTATGCTGAGATAGACTTGATGGAATTACCTACATAAGCGTGAAGGTTTGGCCGCCTTCTACGAGAGACTTAGGCTATCTCTCTAGAGCGCTTACGAGACCCAAGGTGTGCACATGGCCATAAAAGCCCTAGTATGTCCATCGCGGAGTATGCAGTGTTTTAAGGGTTGATATGTGTTGTGGGGGTCTCAATCAAAGTCTTTCTGATTCAAGACTTTGTTCACTAGCTAGACTATTGGTTGTTGCCTCACATCACTAACGTGTCAATTCAAATCGAAAGATATTGACACTTAAGTATCTGACCCTCTCTTGCCCAGAACTCCTTTCCTAAACTGTTTTTCCTTGTATGCCATTAGTGGGGGAATGTTAGAGGAATGGTAATGGCAACAAGGTTTTTCAAGCCTTATTCTGCACCATTTTTAATGGCCTTGTAACCGCGACTTTAATAGTCCTATAACCGCCACTTTAATGGCCTTGTAACCACCACTTTAATGGTCCTATAACCGCCACTTTAATGGTCTTATAACTGCCACTTTAATGGCCTCATAATAGCCACTTTAATGGCTTTGTAACGACCATTTTAATAGCTTTGTAACAGCTATATTCCCTCTATTAATATAGAGCTGAGCAGCATGCCTCCATACCTCAACACACATACTTCTCTCCTTTCTTCTCTATCTCTACTTTTCTGGGTTCACATACTGCATACTCCAAATTCTTGGCCACGAAGTGCACGCGTTCAAGAGTACTGAGTTAACCTTGGGAAGCAACCGGCGGTATTGATTTGCACCATAGTCAAGCTGTAATTGCTTTCAAGGAAGTAGTCTAACCACGACTCAGTTTATTCTATCAATTTTTCAGCCATTGTTATTCTCATTATTCCAACAACGTTATCACAGTAGACCTTGGTAGGGGACGATAAACGAAGGCCAAGATCAGCAAGCAGCTTATGAATCCAAATGGTTTCAGTGACTGTATAAGCCACAGCTTTATACTCAGCTTTAGTAGAAGACTTGGAAACAGTAGGTTGTTTCTTGGAGCGCTAGGAGATGAGATTTGGGCCAAAGAACGCCGCATAGCTTGTTCTAGATCGACAACAATCTTTTGCAACCTGCCCAATCAGCATCCGAATAGGCAACAATGACCGAAGGAGTGGAAACCAAATGTAACTGTAAGCCAAAACTCAGGGTACCCTGTAAATACCTGAAAATACACTTGACAGTGTGTAAATGAGTAGTACAGGGAGCATGCATATACTGGGAAACTACATTAACTGCATAGGTAATATTAGGTCCAGTCATAGTCAAGTATTGCAATGGACCAGTCATACTTCTGTACTCGGTGGGATCAACAAGTAACTCTCCACCTGTAAGGGTCAATGAGGTTCTAGAAAGGGATGGGGTACGAATAGGTTTGGCAGTGTGCATATGAAATTCGCACATGAGATCATGGATATATTTTTGCTGGGACAAAAATATACACTGAGAGTTTCGTACCACCGGCACACCCAAAAAATAACGTAGGTCACCTAAGTCCTTCATAGCAAACTGATGGGAAAGAACAGAGATGAAGTAATGAAGGACAGAAGAGGTACTACCAGTGAGAATAATGCCATCGACATAAAGGAGTAGGATTATAGTGGTGGAACCATAGTGCCAAACAAACATGGATGTGCCTGAGGAGGAACAAACAAAACCATCGGACAGAAGAAAGCTATGAAACTTATGGAACCAGGCACGACGTGCTTGTTTGAGCCCATAAATAGCTTTCTTAAGCTCACAGACATGATGGGGAAATTGGGGGTCGACCAACCCAGGTGGCTGGCGCATGTAGACTTCTTCAGTAAGAATACTATAAAGGACTGCATTCTTGACATCTAGTTGTCGTATGGGTCAACCAAAAGTGAGAGTAAGGGAGAGAACCAAGCGAATAGTGGGGGGCTTGACAGTAGGACTAAAAGTCTCATGATAATCAATGCCAGCCTGTTGAGGGTTGCCAAAAGCAACCAATCGTGCCTTGTACCATTCAACAGAACTACTAGAATGAAATTTAACTCAGTAAACCCATTTACAACCCACTAGATTTTGCCCAGAAGAGGATGGTACCAACTCCTAACTGTCGTTAGCAATTAATGCAGTATATTCCGTAGTCGTAGCCTTTTGTTAGTTCGGATCAGTAGAAGCCTGTTTAAAAGATGTGGGTTCAAGACCCACAAGAGATGCGTCAAGAGATAAAAACTGCTTAGGTTTTCGGATTCCACTCATGGCCCGAGTAATCATAAGATGTGCATTTATAGGGTGGGTAGCCAGGTGAAAAATGGGGTCATAGGCTAGGAAAGCAAGAGATGGGTCGGTTGCATTGGTGGGTCAGGGTGGTGGGCTGGAAGAAGAAATGCATGGGCTAGCCACTGGGGTGAGGGCCGTAGAGGAAGGGGTAGCCTGGGTTGGAGAGGCTGATAGCTGGGAAATAGGCTGGGTTCTCAGGGGAGGCAGCCCAACACGTAGAGAGGAAGGTGGAGTGGGGTAGCGGGCTACAGAGTGAGAGACAGAGGAAGATAAAGGAGGAGTTTGGACTGGCCCTGTAGGTTGCAGTATTGTGGGAGAGGGAAGTGTTGGGCCGTGGGCTTTAGCAGTTGGAGATGAAGTGCTGGACACAGGCAACAGGGAAAAATTATGGGGGAAGGCACCAGTGGGAGTAGGCCGAGATAGCTGCATAAGGAGATCGGGAGAGAGGTGAGCGGACTTGAATAATGTGGAGTTGGACAACTCAGAAAATTCCAAATAAGGAAATTCATGCTCATGAAAAATTACATGTCAACTAATAAAAATTCGACCTGAGAGAGGGTTAAAATAGTTGTATCCTTTATAATGAGGCGCATAACCAAGGAAAATACATCTAGTTGACCGAGGTGCTAATTTATTAGCAGACGTAGCTGAAAAATTTACATAACAGGCATAGCCAAATGTTTTGAGAAAGCCGTAAT
>NCQT01032244.1:26673-38879 GCA_002740465.1 Stenocereus thurberi | reverse complement strand
GATTTTGGGGTTATTTTAGGGATGGACTGGTTGGCTAAGTACCAGGCTCAAATAGACTGCTCGAAATAAAAAGTTTCTCTGAAAGGGCCCAACAGGGAGAAGATAGTGCATAGGGGTCAGAGTCCTAGAATAGGAGTGAAATTGGTATCAGCAATGAAAGCTCGTAAGTTGTTGGGTAAAGGATATGAGGGATTTCTGTGTCATGCGGTGAATACTGAGGATGCCAAGCCCTCCTTGGAGGACATCCCTATAGTTAAAGAATTCTCGGATGTGTTTCTCGATGAAATCCCTGGCATGCCACCTCTTAGGGAGGTGGAGTTCTGTATCAACCTCACCCCTGGAGCCACTCCCATTTCTAAGGCACCCTACCGGATGGCACCAGCTGAACTTAAGGAATTGAAGACCCAGTTGGAGGAACTCTTAGAGAAAGGGTATATCCGACCTAGCACATCTCCATGGGGAGCCCCGGTCTTATTTGTGAAGAAGAAGCATGGAACCCTAAGTTTGTGCATAGACTACCGGGAGCTGAATAAGATAACGATCAAGAACCGTTACCTCCTGCCCAGAATAGATGACTTATTTGACCAGTTGCTGGGTGCGGGAGCTTTTTCCAAAATTGATCTCCGTTCGGGGTACCACCAACTCCGAATTAAGGATGAGGATATACCCAAGACTGCTTTTCGTACGCGATATGGACACTACGAGTTTGTGGTGATGCCCTTTGGCCTCACCAATGCCCCGACAGCCTTCATGGACCTTATGAACCAGGTCTTTAAACCTTACTTGGATCAGTTCATGGTGGTGTTCATAGACGATATCCTCATTTACTCGAGAACCCTAGAGGACCACGCCTACCACTTACGAACAGTCCTAGAAGCAATGAGTTATATGCTAAGTTGTCGAAATGTGAGTTTTGGTTGAGCAAAGTAGCATTCCTGGGCCACATAGTATCTAATGTGGGGGTGTCGGTGGATCCCCAAAAGATTGAGGCTGTGTCGAACTGGCCCAGACCTAAAAACCCAACAAAGGTGAGGAGTTTCTTGGGTTTGGCAGGTTACTATCGCCAGTTGTACAAAATTTCTCAAAAATTGCCACTCCGCTTACGAATTTAACCAAGAAGACCACTAGGTATGATTAGACGGGGCAATATGAGGAAGCGTTCCAAGAGCTTAAAAAGAGACTGGCGAGTGCCCCAATACTGGGCTAACCAACTGCTAACAAGGACTTTACGGTGTACAGTGATGCCTCTAGGAGTGGTTTAGGGTGTGTACTGATGCAAGAGGGTCATAGCTTATGCCTCTTGACAACTGAAGACACATGAGCGGAACTACCCGACTCATGACCTGGAGTTAGCGGCAGTAGTGTTTGCACTTAAAATCTGGAGGCATTACCTGTGTGGAATACATTGTGAAGTCTTCACCGACCACCAGAGCTTGAAGTACCTTTTCTCGCAAAAGGATCTAAACTTGAGACAAACTAGGTGGCTGGAATTCCTGAAAGATTAGGACGTCCATTTTCAATATCATCCGGAAAGGTTAACGTAGTGGTGGACGCATTAAGTCGCCAACCGTATCCAGCACTGAATTGTTTATTGGCGCTCCCAAGCGAGTTATGTGGGGAGTTTCGCAAGCTGGAGCTTAATGTGATTACCCCGATGTCGAAACCTATACTTTGCACCCTAGAGGTGCACCCGACTCTCATAGAGAAAATCTGAGTAGCCCAAACCACAAACCTTCAACTCAAACGGATCAGGGAAGAGATATTGGTGGGTAAAACACCCGGATTCGTAATTCATGAGGATGGTACCATACGATTTCATAATCATGTGTGTGTTCTAGCCGTAGAGGCACTTAAGAAAAAGATCCTAGATGAAGGGCACAATACTCCACATTCGGTACAACCTGGGGGTGATAAATTGTATAAGGACCTACGACAAACATTCTAGTGGAGTAACATGAAACAGGAAGTGACTGATTATGTGGCAAAATGCCTGATCTGCCAGCGAGTAAAGATCGAGCACCAACGACCAACAGGACTTTTACAACTGCTGGATGTCCCTCAGTGGAAATGGGATTCTGTGTCCATGGATTTTATCATCGGGTTGTCGTTGACCCAACGGGAGCACAATTCGATCTGGGTTATAGTGGATAGGCTAACGAAGTCGGCGCATTTCATAGCCATGAAAAATACTTGGGCATTGGATCAGTTAGCTCGAGCCTACCTTGAGGAGATAGTACGGCTACACGGGATATCCAGTTCCATAGTGTCAGATCGGGATACCCGGCTCCAATCTGGATTTTGGCAGAAGCTGCAGGAAGCATTCGGAACGTTATTACGCTTTAGTACTGCCTTTCACTCTGCAACCGACGGGCAAACCGAGCGTACTATCCAAACCCTGGAAGATATGTTGCGGGCTTGCGCTTTGGATTTTAAGAGCGCATGGGATGAACAACTGGCATTGATTGAATTCTCATATAACAATAGCTACCACGCGAGCATTGGCATGACCCCATACGAGGCACTGTACGGAAGGAAATGTAGGACTTCGCTCTGTTGGCAGGAGATTGACAAGGCCTTGACTATCGGACCGGAATTGATCCAAGCGACCACAGACAAAGTAAAGGTAATCCAGGAAAGGATGAAAGCTGGCCAGAGCCGCCAGAAAAGCTATGCTGACTGGAGGCGTAGGCCACTTGAGTTTCGGGTCGGCGATCATGTATTTCTCCGGGTCTCTCCAACCAAAGGAATCACAAGATTTAGAAAGGCAGGGAAGCTCAGCTCGAGGTATATCGGACCGTATCCGATCACACTGAGAGTCGGAGAGGTAGCCTATCAACTAGAGTTACCGACCGAACTTTAGAGGGTGCATAATGTATTCCATGTGTCGCAGTTGCGGAAATACATTTCAGATCCCTCACACGTGATCGAACCTGATCCCATTCAGCTCCAAGAAGATTTATCGTATGAGGAGCAACCCGTACAAATCCTGGATCGGTGAGAGAAACAACTCCGTAGAAAGATAGTGCCCCTAGTGAAGGTCCTTTAGGCTAACCATGAGACATCCGAAGCCACTTGGGAGCCGGAGCAGGAGATGCGAAACAAATACCCCACTTTTTTTCATAATCAGGTGCGTATCAGTTTCGAGGACGAAACCTCTTAAGTGGGGTAGCATGTAAAACCTTAGGAATGCAAGCTGTAATAGTGGTTCGTCGCGGTATAGTGAAGTTTCGGGGACGAAATTTTCTTAAGTGTGGTAGTGTGTAAAACCCTATAAATTTGATTTGGAAAATTATGTCCAGTTGGACCCACTTAGACCCAAGTCAATGCCAAATGAGTCATCGTAGAATTTCTAATAAAAAACCAATTTACATTTTTGGAAGTTTTAAAATCTCCAAGATTTCCCTTTTTGATTTCTTGTCTATAAAAATCCATTGTTATTACTATTATTATTATTATTATTATTATTATTATTATTGTTATTAACATTTTATCAGTATTATTTTTTTTTTAAAAAAAGAGGAATCCTAGCCTTTCAGCCGCCTCCCCCATAAGAGGGGAGAAAAAATGAAATCAAACTTCCCTTTTTTTTCTTGTTCACGCACACCCCCCCACCCTACTATCTTAAACCCAAAACCCTAACTCTTTTTCTCACCTCTCTCTCTGTCTCTCTTCCTCTCTCTCTCTCTCTCTCTCTCAACTCCCTCACTGCCATGGAGCACCACCATGTTGCCGCCGCCACCACCTCTCCCCACGGCCATCTTCCTTGTCTTGGTAAAGTTCACACAAAAGGGGGATGCTTGAGATCCATGCATCCCATGCATCAAAAGAAAAATTTTATACTCTTAACTTCTTTTTCTTTTTGGTGATTTTCATGATCGTCATGAGTGAGAGTTTTGATTAAAATTTATTTTATTTATTGTTTCTCTCAGCTTTTTCACCGTTGAATTCGAGTAAAGGCGGAAACTCTATTGGACTAGCCCTGGTTTCGACTCAAGGTAATTCATAACGATGATTTGATAGCATTTTATTTTTGGTCTCAGTAAAAAGTGGTTTGTTTTGGCATGATTGGGCCTGGGTAAGGGTTTAATGATGTTGTTGAGAATGGATAAATTTTTGGTAGACCAAAACTAGGAAAAAATCGTGCATAAGAGGGAGGAAAAAAATAGTTAGATTTATCCCTATTTTACCCTGAATCCGAAAATTTATGGGTATTAATCTAGTTGTTCAAAAATTCTGAACTTTTTATGGTAGATGTATTGGAATGTGTAAGTTACGTGGGTTTTTGAATCAAGTGAATCGGAGTTAAAATGAAGGACTTAGGCCTGAAATACCGAACACTGTAAAAATCCAGACTGTTGGTGTAGGTTTTGGTTTTTGAAGTTTTTGGCCTAGTTACTGTTTGAATTGGTAATTTAAACATGAAAGTTGTAGCACACAAATTATCTTTTTAGGTTGGGGAAGGGGTCGATTTTTGGAGGTTTGTAGAAAAAGTTATGAATTTTGGAATTGAGGTTAAAAACTTGGGCAGAAAATGGGAGGCTGAAACTGGGTCTGTTGCAACCATGGACTTGGAAAAATTCCCTAGGTCAAATTTGGTTGTTAAAAATTATGAAATTTATTGGGGGTGAACTTCTGGATGTAAGGAAAATTCTTGTTTTAGAATCGGACCATTCCGAGTACCAAAGCCCACAATGGGATAAATTCTTCAAGGGACTATCAGGGGAAAAGAGTCACGGATAGTTCTGTAATAACTAAGATTTTGACCTAGTTTGGGACAGAACTGATCCAAACCCTGAACAAAGAAAGTGTAGGGGACGACTTAAGGATTTGGGATTGACTTAGAACACTAGAAATGGATATCAAGAACCAAAGTTATAGCTTCGGGAAATTAAACTCAGAAACTGGCCAGCCTGAACCTTAACCAGGGTTAAGGTTTGGATGAATTAAAAATCTAGAAATCTTTTTATAAATTTGTGGGAGGGCCAGGGATGTTCTATAGTGAGCACGAACTAACTGTGGGCTGTGTGTGGGCCAGGTGCACACCAGTGAACCTATCGTTAAGTAATCAAGCCCGTAAACTGTACGGTAACTAGGGAACAATCATGCCCTAACCCTTCCGCTACGTTGTTGAAACCATGAATGTTTTGGAACTTGAGTGAGAATTTCTAGCATTTCTTTTAAAACTGAAGGAACACTGGTGTATGAAATGAAAGTGACTGTATGATGAAAACTGTATGTTGTGATTATGTCTGAAAGTTGAAACTTACCATGTCATGAGAGTTGAAATTTATTTCGATTGTACTTGGAATTCCTGGATTTCCACTGTGTGTTTTGTGTGGGAAGGTGTTTGAATATGAATGAACTAAATTTGCTAAGTTTACTTCCGATAATAGGTAAGGGCTCATTAATTAAAAAGAGAATTGAATGGGGTCAGTTAAAGAGACTTGGATTGATTAAAGGCCATTGCCTTCCCCCGGGTAACAAGTGCATGTGAGCGGCCACGTACTCGGTTGAGACGTGGGTCAGGACTATCGGTAACCATCTGTAATGGTGGTAGGCCAGGAAAAGATAAGCAGTAACTGTCTGAGTAGCGGTAGGCTAAGAATGAGTTAAGCGGCTGCGCTATATCAGAGCGCAGGCCATGAGACCCACTGGGGTCGCTCACCCAAACGTTCACTGGAACATATGCAGTTTGAATTAAATTGTGGAATTATGATTTTTAAACGTAAGGATCAAGGAAGACTGTGATAATGGATTGTGTGCTTGGAAGACGTATCGTTGCCCCTTCCCTTAAATGTTTTCGAAAATGAATTTGTGTGTGTATTTGACTGTTAGGGGTGCTTGTTACTGAGTTTATCTCACTGTTATAAAATATTTTGTTTTCAGGTGATCTACCTATGCTTAGAATTGGGGACTCGAAAGTAGGGCGAGATTCGAATGCATAATATGAATGAAATGAATGATAGAAGTTGTAATAGACAATAGTTAATTTAATTTGTGATGTTAAAGTTTTGAACGCTATAAGGTTGAGTTTTTTCGAAGAATTGGTATTAATTATTAGACTTGATATCCAGTCTGGTGTTTCCAAGAAGGAAACACGGCGGTAACACCCCGTTTAGGTTGCCGCTGCATTTTTGTTAATAATGGTATTTAATAATGAATTAGAAATCTGGGGGTGTTACAATTTCATACCTGACCTATTTTTGAAATTGTCCAATTTATAAGTTGCATGGATATTATTTTATGATAATTGGTTAGGAAAAGCAAATCTACTATTGTTCAATTTGGGAATGTATGCGATAGTTATATACTGTCTTACTAAACGATTTGATATAATGAAGAATCATCATTACCAGAAGGATAAGTAAAAGATAATTAAAGAACAATAATATAATGTTCGTGTCAAGCGGATGGGTTCGGGTTGGATTTGACCAATTAATTTGCAGGTTTTTCGAGTTTAGTTTATTTCAAATTCGAGTCGAGAAAATCATGTTCACGACCTAAAATTTTCATGCAGGTTCAGGTAGGGTTTACAAGTTAGGTTAGTTTTTGTCAGGTCTAGTAGACCCCTTTGATAGGTTTCTAGAATTTATTTTGTTTTAAGGTCAAAACTCATGTGATGTTGTTAAAAAGGTGTGCCTCCATTGTCGGCCATTAGATCAAGGTCAAATGGCTGAGATTAAAAGTTCATGCAAATTAGGAAGTTCACAGGTCCAGAAGGGTTCACACTTGAACCCCTCCCTACACACACACATGTATAATTACTATTGAAAGTATTATAGTCATGAAAATTGGAATTATGGTCTTACATAACTTTAGAACCATAATTTTCTTTATCATCAGAACATTTATTAATAACTTTTGTATTACTAGTGTTGCCAAATTTTGGGTAATATTGGAAACCAGAATGTTTTACTAGTCCCTTTTTTTATTAGAAAGACAAAAACAACAATAATGGAGATGCTAGAAAAGGAATCAACATGATATTTCAAGACTCCTCTAACAATGAGATTGAAGGAAATAGATAGGGTAAATCATGTAAGAGTGACATATAAACTTGTAGAAGACAGTCCATTCAGTATAAAAATGCTCAAATACCAATGGAAAAAGCGATGGAAAAAGTAAAATCAGTGACACTTTTATTACTCTTTGCTAAAAACCTAACTATGGAATTAGATAATTCTGTCGCTAGGTAGCAACGGACACCTCGGGAAGGTGGGAATACATGATGGGAAAACTTAGACGCGAAATAGATGTTTCGTTGCTAAGCTTTTTAGATAGATGAGCGACTGAAATTATGTCATATAACTGCAATTTTTCTTAAAATTTTAAATGAATAAAGATGGATTTTCCACCGCTAACTCATGGCTGTATCTATTTTTTTAAAGAAAAACTCTGCTTTACTGATTATCCCTTAATAAAATACATTCTCCGCATATAACGACGAAGGTAATTTCAACCAATGCATCATTCGAAGAGTTTTTTCCACAATTTTCAAGTCTCATAGATGTAAAAATATCTTATACAAATCACATTGTTTCAAGCAAAAGTATGCAACTCAAGTCACAATTTTGCATAAACATTCTTGCAAAGGGTAGTTTTTTGTTAGGATGTGATTTAAAATGAAGAGAAACAAATTAGTGCAATTGATTTGGGTAGTAATCTTCACTGATTTTGTTTTGATTAATGCAATTATTCTGAACATAATTATACTAGTTTTCCTCCACTAAATTAACACAATTAGTGCTGATTTTTCTCTACCAAATTAGCATAATTAGTATTGATTTTTCTTCACCAAATCAAGCTTTATTATTCTTGCCATTTTTGTTGTCCTCCTCCTACTATGAATTCATCCTCCTACAATAGTTTCAGACATAAAGAAAAACACATTCCTCCTGAGCGTTCTCCTAAACTCTTCATTATGGGTAATTGATCAATGATCCTCACTATTGTTAGTTCTTGTACGCTGTTCAGACAACTATTCATATATTCTTGGGGATCGATTGCTCACAAGCACCTGATATGTAGTTGGGGGAGCAAATTTGGTTTTAGGACAATGATCTACCACGCCATGGCTTTGACTTTCATTCCCAACTTAGATAAGTTTATTATTCATTATTCATCATAGCCTCTATGTTCCTAACATTTTAAAACCAAATTCTTTTGTGACTAATGACTGAATCAACAAATGTGCTTGCTGCTTTGTGTCTGCCTGAAATTTCTAAATTAAATGGGAATAATGATCATATGTGGGCTGATAAAAGTGAATTGCTACTTAATCAGATTTTGCTATGCTTTACAGCTAAAGCGGCTCCTAAAGGATCTAAAAGGAGTTATAAGAAGGATAACAAAACGTGTTGTGGTTTACTTTTGTGCTATGTGACTGATTCAATGTACCGTATCTATAGTAAGATGCAAAGTACTAAGAAAATGTGGGAGGCTCTAATGTTTAAGTATGACTCTAATGATATTAGAATCAAGAAGCATGCCTGTAGGGCTGTAGTAGGTAGTTGTCCTATAAATGACTGATGATATATCTATCCTTAGACAAGTACATGTGCACCAAAATTTCTGTGCTGAAATTTTGGCTGTGGGTATGAACATCTGTGATATCTTTTGAGCCAATTGCTTACTATACAAACTATCTCCTTCATGGTCTAGTTATGTTAGCTCCCTGAAGCATAAAGAAACAGACTTAAACCTTAAAAAATTAATTGCTTATATTAAAATTGAAGAGCAGAACTACATTCAATCTGAGGAAAAGAATTCAAATTGCTCGTTATCTATTGCTAATCAAGTTGGCTCCAAGAATGATTCATGATTTGACAGGACTAAGAGGCTAAAAGGGAAGGGGCTAAATTAGTTTCATGGGAAGAGGCTTAAACTATTATATTTAATTCCTATATTTAGCAACTGTGTTTTTAATAAATATGAAGTGTGTATAGAGGCTAAACACCCTAAGAAACCCTTTAATAAAAATGCAAATAAGGCCTCTAATTTACTAGAGTTAATTCATAGTGACCTAGATGACTACAAAAACACCATAAGCAAGGGGGGAAAAAGTATTATATCACTTTTGTCAATGATTGTTCTAGGTTCATCAAAGTATATCTTTTGAGTAGTAAGGATGAGGTCATAGATGAATTTTTAATCTAAAAAGCTGAAGTAGAAAATCAGTTTGAAGGAAAAATTAAGAGAGTTGGGTCTGATAGAGGAGGAGAGTACGACACCACCTCCCTTACGAAATATTGTGAAAAACAAGGAATTGGTCATGAATTAAGTCCCCCTTTCACTCCACAACAGAATGGTATAGCTGAAAGAAAGAATAAGACCTGTAAAGGCATGATGAATGCCATGATTATTAGTTCAAGGATGCCCATAAACATGTGGGGGAAGCTATCTTATACGTTATGTGTTGAATAGAGTTCCTCACAAAAGGCTAGCCAAAACTCCCTTGTGTTTTGGAGAGGTTTTCCTCCTAACTTGAACTACAGAGTGTGGGGGTGCTTGCCAAGTTTGGACTTCATATTTTTCAAAGAAGCAAAATTGGTCATAAAATTGTTGAAACTATTTTTATTAGTAATGCTCATAACAGTGCTACTTATGGGTTTATTATGAAAGATGGTTCTAGTTTTAGTGCTAGTAGAGAGTCTAGAGATGTAGAGTTTTGTGAGCATTTATTTCTTATGAAAATTTCTGTGAATAAATAGTTACCTGCTACATCTACATCAAATACTAATATTGCTTTATCTAGTAATTTGAACCATGAACCTTGAAGAAGTAAAAGGGTTAGAACTAAGACTAGTTTTGGACCTGACTTTATCACTGCTTTCTTGTTAGAGATATGAGCAAACTGTGAATGTGTAGCTCATAGACTAGGATCCAAATACTTATAAGGAATCTATGGAGTCTACAACACCACCTCCCAGTGTGGGTCTCGCTTTCGCGGGGTCTAGGGAGATCCAGATATATGGAGTCTATAAATTCTAATTTCTAGGAACAAGCTATTAATAGTAAACTAGAGTCTCTTATGGCCAACAGGACTTGGACTTTGATAGACCTTTCTAGGGGTTGTAAAACACTTGGTAGTAAATGGGTATTCAAAACAAAAGTGAGAACTTATGGAACCATAGATAAGTTTAAAGCTAGACTTGTGGTTCATAGGTTTAACCAGAAAAAAGGTATAAACTACTTTAACACCTTCTCCCCCATACCTAAGGTTGCTACCATTCGTGCATTAGACGTCATTGCATCCATTCATAATCTTATTATACACCAAATAGATGTCAAAACAGCCTTCTCAACTTGTGGAAGAGATATACATGAAGAAACCAAAGGGCTTCGTGGTCCCTAGATAAGAGCATAAGGTATGCAAACTTGCCAAATCTTTATAGGCACTAAAGCAACCTCCAAAGTAATAGTACAAAAAATTTGACTACACTCTTACTTCTAGTGGCATTCATGTCAATAATTCTCATGTGTTTGTATATTTAAAAGTCAATAGGCATGGTTATGTAATCATTTGTTTATATGTGGATTATATACTTATCTTTGGTGCAAACCCAAATGTAGTTAGTGCTATTATATCCTTTCTTAGTAAATGTTTTAACATGAAAGACTTGGGAGAGGCAGATGTTATTCTTGTTATTAAAATAACTAGGACCAATGAGGGTATAAGTCTTAATCAATCTCACTATATTGAAAAGATACTCAAAAAGTTTGGTCAATTTGATTGTACTCCGATAAGGACCCCTTCTGATCCTAGTTTTCACTTGAAAAATAATAAAGGTGATAACATATCAGAAAGTTAGTCAAAGATAATTGGTAGTGTGATGTTTCTTATGAACAATAGTCATCCTAATATAACCTATGCTATCAGTAGGTTGTGCAGATATACACACAACCTAATAATGATAATTGGAATACCCTAATTAGACTTTTGATATATTTGAAAGGGACCATTAATTAGGGAATGCATTTTAAAACCTCCTACTGTACTGGAGGGTTACTAAGATGTGCTAATAGGATGTCTGATAGTGATGACATTAATTCAACCAGTGGCTATGTGTTTATTCTTTCTGGCAGTGCTATATCTTGGAAATCATCCAACCAAACTTGTATTGCTAAATCAATAATAGAATATGAGTTTATTGTTTTAGAATTGGCAGGTCATGAGGTAGAGTCGCTAAAGGGCCTTATAGCAAATATTCACTTGTGGGGGACCCAACTACATCAGTATATATGCATTATGATTTATGAATAGCCATGGGAGTAGCTAACAACCAAGCTGAAAATGAAAGCAGGAGACATATTCATTGAAGGCACAAAATTGCAATAAATTTGATAAGGGATACTGTGATATCACTTGAGTACATAAAATCATAAAGGAATCTTGCATATCCTTTCACCAAAGGCCTTTGTAGAAGTATAGTGCTAGCATCAACACAATGAATGAGACTTAGGCCTATTGAATGAGGGAATTGTGATGAATACCTATCTTAGACAACACTCTAAGTTGAACGGGTCAAACAAAATCACGAAACAACTGAAGATTTTACACTACAATCCATTCCTATGAATAGAATTTCTGATATAGTCAATTGTGTTAAGGATGAACCTCTACTGCATAATGAGTCTCTAGCCTTAATGATGGTGTATGACAGTATGCACTTGATGGAACTCATCTATTTGAATGTGGGGGTCGATGCCTACCCCTTAAGAGAGTTTTTGGTCTAAAGATTCTCTAGAGTATTCACAAGAATCCACTAGTGATATAGGGGGTTTAATGCATCAACAATATTCAAGGACATTTGATTTTAAGGGAAAATGAGTATGGATAGTTTGATCTTTGCAAACATCGTTTCGGTGCAACATTTTCCCACCCTAAAGGATGTAAGTAAACATAAGGTACTAATTCAAGTCCAAAAGACATTGGTATCTATACATTTTTCTTTCTATTACCCAGAACTTCCCGTCTTTTCATTTTCACTTCCTTTAAATTATGAGGGGGAATGTTGGAGTTTGATTCAAAAGGAAGAGAGAGAAATTAGTTCAATTAATTTTAGGGGAGTAATCTTCACCATATTTTGATTATTGCAATTATTCTCAACATAACTATGCTAATTTTTCTCTACCAAATTAGCGTAATTTCCACCAAATTAGCCTTTATTATTCTTGTCATTTTTGTTATACTCCTCTCACTATAA
>NCQT01032019.1:25602-36635 GCA_002740465.1 Stenocereus thurberi | reverse complement strand
TTCTCTTCCCTTGTTCTTTAAATTCAGTAAATTAGTTTTGTTTGATTGGTTTTCTTGATTGAACTATTTTATTTGTTTTAATCATCATAAGTGAGAGTTTCTTTAGTCTTGGAATTTGATAGCCAAACTATAAACTTGGATCCTTTATCTTCATCAATAATATGCTTATTCTATCTGGAATGTTTCAATCTATCTAGTGTTATGAATGTTGTGCAGTTTTGGCCAAATTAACTTACAAAATATCAAATAGTTGGATGAAGCACTGGAAGGAGAAATCCGCTGTTAGATCGGCAAGTATAGTTAGTTTTGAGAGAAAGTTTCATGTTGAGAGGAAATTTGACAACTTAGACTTTAAATTTTAGACTAAATCAAGAACCCTTTGAAAGAATGGTAGTATGTTTATCAAAATAATTCAATTCATTTTGAAAGAAAGGACTGGATATATGTTTGTTAACCTTTGATTCATTCAAATTTGAGTAAGCATAGACATTATTTATCGAACCTAGTTCATAGTTGGTGAAAAAAAACTCTAGGGGTTTTTAATTGATAGAATCCTCAAGTTAGTAATTAGCACTTTATCTAGAGATAAATTAATTTATCTAAAAAAATTCCCCCAATTGACTTATATTTGCTTAGAATTTTTAAACTTAATAGATTATGTTGGTCTCCATGGGAACAATATCTTAACTAAACTACAATACCCGTGCGCTTGCGGGAGTGCCACACTTGCACGAGTCTAGAAAGATCCAGATGTAGGCGACCTTACCTATGCGTCGATCATTGCCTGCAAAGAGACTAATCGTAATAGACTCACAAAAATTTGGAGAAATAGTTTAGAGTTGAAATTTTTTTAACATGCTACAAGGAGCAAAAATAATAAACAATAAACAGTGACACTCCATAAATAACGTAGACTAGTGCAGAATGTTAAATAATGCTACGTGATATAATTCTAACCCATTACAGCATAAAAAAAGGGTTGGAAATTGAAATACAATAAAGGCTGGCTGAATAGTAGCAGAAACCATACGCTAATAATCCATATACACTCAAGAGTTAAAGAAAAGACAAGTTTTAAGCTACCTAAGATCTACATCCTTAATCCTAGATTTTTATAGACTCCAATGCTGAGTCATGTCCTCGATTAATATTAAATTCTTTAAATCATGTTTAATCACTTCATTCTAACTTTTCTTAGGTCCTTCTACTAATTTCTGGAAGGTCAATCCTTTCATATCTCCTCACTAGTGCACCTATATATATATTTTTTCACATGCCCAAACTATCTAAATCTGATGATTGTTATCTTATTCTCTGTAGATGTTACTCTTACTTTCTCGCTAATCACTTCGTTCCTAATTCTATTCGTCGCTAATCACTTCATTCCTAATTCTATCCAATCTTGTATTGCCTATGCTATTTATCTCTTTAGAAATTCTTCACCTTGAACTGTGAATTATCCAAACCTTAAGGGTTTTCTCGAGGTTAATTTTTTGCACCCTTCTTTGATACGGTCTCCTTTCCTAGAGAGACTTTGCTAAGATTTTTTCAATGGATTTTTATCCAATTTTTTAGAAAACTTTCCTCTAATTGGATTTCAAATCTCCTACTCTAGAATTCTAAATCTTTAGTTAATTTTGTTTTCCACTTCCAAAGAAATTATTTCGACATCTACTCAATGGGCGGCTTAAACCTGCCTTAATTGAGTGTCTATTTCCCTTGTCTCTGATTTTGGATACCAATAATGATGGCTAGTTCAATTTACGAAGTTTCCTAGATTCGGCTTTGCATCTTTTGGGGTTTTTCTCCAATCTAATGATGCATTTTGTCCTAATCTTAGCTATAAATTTAGTCTTTCTAAGTTCAATCTCTGAAGAAATATCTTAAGCCTTTGCAAGCCTCTTTGAAAGGAGTGTCCATGTTTCCACCTTTTTTAAGTTTTATGAAACTTTGTTCAGCCTCTTTTCCCTCCCTTCGTATTCTAGAAGAACATTTACCATTAAGATGTTGGACCTTTTTGATTGGTGATCCAGCCAGAACTCCTTTGTTCCTTTTCCTTTTCCTTTTCCACCATGCCCCTTAAGGAGGTAGTTGTCAGGGCCCACCACTTGGGGCACAGTCCCTGAATAGCTGTGTTGAGAGAAAAGAAAAGAAGCCCTTTTTGGATATGGATTTTAGGTTCTTATGATCATTAAGCTCTGTGAACTAATTGACTCTAAAGCCCCCATAAGCATCTTGAACAAAAGCCTTACAGAGGATAAATGATCCTACTTTAAGGCCTAGTCTGAATCTTATTTTTGGAGCTTGTTTATGCTTGTTCTTCTTTCATTCCAAGGAGAATGCTTTCAAAAGTTATGCAATCATCCTGCTCATTGCCCTATGATCACTGTTCAAGATCCCAATCAAACCTAAGGACTCTTATGCCCTTATGTGTTCTACTGCCCTCCATTTGCCCTTGGAGGGTTTGGAGTGATCATCTGTCGGATCTCACTTTACAACCCTCCTATAGCTTTCACTTCTCTGCTCGCTTCTTCCTCTCTCACCATCTAGGTTTGAGAAGCCTAGGTTCTTTCCTCCAAAAAAGGTCTTTGATATTGTCATTTCTTTTATGGAAGGGAGTAATAGAACACATGAGAGACCATCACATTCTAGATGTCAAGGCTGTACTTGTGAGTAAGGATGGGACCAAAGAGTCGCTAGTGATTTGGAACATAAGCCTGACCTCATGTGGGTTTTTTTCCTCTTTCTTCTTTTCTTTTTATATGCTCTTTAAGCATCATGGACCTTTGCATTTGTAATATAGCTTCAGCAATAAATAAAGACTCCACTTCTTGCTTTAATGTGTATGTCTTATGTTAGTCTTTTATATACTAATTCTAGCCTCTTTTCTCTTTTTTCAACTATCTCTACTCACTACAGTAGTAAGTTCCTAGGGTTTTCCCACATAGACAGGGGATGTTAGGGTTTGCCATTTTAAAAGTTATTATATCTCGTAAGTGAATGCATCTTGTAATTTTATGCACAAAGTTTCTAGCATCTCTTCTTGTTGCTATTGATATCCACAAAAATGACTTTACCTTAACCAACACACCTTTAGAGTCTTACAGGATCGTAATGAAATGTTATTCATCTTCATCCTAATTATGCTTGGATTGAGATGTTTCTTTCTGCCAAATATGCCACTGAAGTGAGAATTTTGGAAGCTTCTTTATAGGCTTTCTTCATTGGGAACCTATTTAAATTTAGCATTTTGGATCAAGAAGTGGTACGAGATTTCATTCAAGAATCAAGGCTGAGCACCGGAACTTGGTTCAAAGGGCTCTTTCTTTAGTATCTTTGATGGAGTATGTTGGTGTTTAGGAGCTCCTAGAAAGAGATTTCCTTACGAATGGGCCTTAAAGTCCCTTTTCCTTGGGTGTCTCAATGCTGGTCATAAGGAGAGTGATTTCTTATGCTTATCCAGGTCTTGAGTACATTACAACTCTTTCTTTAACTATAAAAGTCCAGGGGAATCTGGGGCTTCCTCTTCTTTATATGGGTGGCAGTTGACCTTAGCTAGGTCCATGGCTGCTGCTTTTGCTAAGAGGACCATTGTGATGTAGCTTGTATATTCTTCCCCAGAGGAAATTAGAGCATCCCATGCATTAGCATCTAGTCATCGTACTCCTCCAACTCTATCCCATATTTCTCTTCCAAATTCCTTTGTAAGGGTCTGCAATCTCCAAAAAGGGGTAAATGTAAGTCAACTTTAGTACTGAATGTCCATTGAGGTGATAAACACTAAGGCTTTATCCATCCAGATGTGCCACTAGGATTGTGCTTTGTGAACCAAGTGGAAAGGCTGTTATTGCCTTGGATGGTGAGAAGTATAAGACTGCCCTTTATGTGAAAGGGAAAACTCTGAGTATGCTAAAATTCCCTAATGGTTTAGATTTAGCGTGGTTATGTGTACCTATAATTTTGGCTTTTGGCCTCTCATAAGCCTGTGATGTGATTCCTCCATAATTAAGGATGTTCTTGTACTTCTTGTCTCTTTCTAATGGGTGATGAAATTTAATATCTGAGATTTTTATGTAAATTTCAAGTGAAAAATGTTACATTTGATGTTGTGTGTTGTCTTTTTCTTGCTCAGTTTAAGCTTTTGCCTTTTTACTACCTCTGACTTTTTTTTTTCCTAGGCTGCTTAAGAATGAGTTAGCATTATAAAGTCACTTAAGTGGACAATTAGGGTCTCTACCCATTTCCACCTTTTTAACTTCTCTTTATCTCTTTAAAAGGATTTTCTTAGTCATCAGGCTTTTGACCTTTAAACCAAACTTCCATCATTCATTCCCATCTTGATTATTTTATCAAACCCTACAACCAATTTCTCCAATCATTAGTGGCAATCTAACACAATCACTGAATTCTTTAAGAAACACATAGAAGAGTGTATTGCACCATATGAAGGTGTTCTAGACACATCTTATAGCGAGGACAAGCCTTTCAATGGCTCTGAGTGTGGATTTGAAAGGTTATGGTTTGTACATACTGAGGATATTCAACCGTGCTATGATAAAACCTTCAATGGCAACACGGACATCTTGAAGAGCTTTAACCCAGAGATTCGATGTTTTGACATCCGCTTTCCCAAACCTAATAGCTATGTACTAGAACTCCCAAGGGCTTTCATATAATTTTCAAGGACATTTCAGTCTTAAGGCTTCCCCTTTCTTCTTTCGATAAGAGGCCATTAGAGATTTACACGCTTGGTTTTTGCTAATTAAACCTAACACTATCCCTAACATCATTGTGTATGAGCTTTTTTTATCCTGTGCACAACAAGGAGCCTAGTGTGGTTGAATTCATGTAACTCCACTAGCTTCAAAAATCTCCCATTAGTGAAAATTTTTAATCCATAAGCAATGGGAGCATTCTTTCTGACAATCCAACATCAAATATTGGAATAGTGCCTGGGTCTATGTTAAGTATCTCCAAGAGGAAACGCCTACCCCTATTGTTTGCATAGTGAGCCCCGACTATGCCACTGACTTAAGAAATTCGAAAAAGAGAATTCCTTCTGACCTAGAGAAAATTCAAAAGAATGTGGTCATCTGGAGGCAACGTGGTGCTGGTCTTAAGGAAGAACGAGTTGGCGACTTCCTGAATGGCTCATAAATCCTGGGTAACTTCTTTGTGTTCTCGCAACTTTTTTAGGTTTTAGATTGTAATTTTTTGATTATCCCTTACCTTCTTTCTTAGTGCTAGCTTTTTACAGATTTCTCGAATCCCCTTTAAGAGGAGAATGCTGAGAAGGAAAATTTCAAAAAGAAGAAGAAGATTTTAGGCTTAACAATAAAAGCCCCTCCTAATTCTAAGAATCGCCCGGTAGAGTCAATGAAAGTTAACGATAAGGAGGTTAGGCTCTGTCAAATCATAAGGGAATAGGAGAATATCCTCATTGCCTATGAGGAAATAAAACTTGGCATCAGTCGCACAAAATTTAGTGAGATGACCTGGTTCTGGAGTTCCTTCTTTGCATTGAAGATGCTAGTATAACTGAGAGTCAACCTCCTGAAGGTACGAGAAGGGCTTCCCCTGCCTTAAGAAAAACGACAATGGCTAAGAAATCCCTGACTATTGAGGATCCCTTACAGCTATAGGTGGGGATAATAATCCCTTTGTCTATCACTCCTTTAGCACCTTTCTCTTAACTACTTCACAATAAATAGAGGGTGTTAAGGGTGTATCTTTTAGGACCAATGACAATGTTAGGAGAATTATATGTGATGCTTTCTTGAACATGACAAAGGATTTTCCAAGGGTTCCTTCACCAATGCCATTACTGCTGGTGCCTCATCCTCTAGAGACTCTCTCAGCCGTCCAAGCAACTCGTCACCAGAAAGTGGAGGAGTAACACATTAGATGAGATTTCCTCCTCCAAGGACATGATTCCAATAACCTATTCTATTCCTAAGAAGAAAGAATGCAGTCCTTCTATTACTATATTAGGGAGTAAGTTTCTCCACTCAGTAATATCCTAGGTAGGGAAAAGACTGTTGAGGCTAAGAGATAAGCAGAGGGGGTAAATGATGATTTCCTGGTCCTTTCAGAAGAATGCCATAAGAAAGCCACTTCTGAAGAGCTCGTTGGATCATCACTCTCCTTCCTTACTTTTAAACTCCAAGTTGCTATTCGAAAGTTGAAGGCTTATCCTGTTATCCCTCTTTCTGAGTCAGAATCCCTCAAGGCTGAAGGTGCTCTTGCAAAGGGCCAACTTTAGGAACCCCAAGAGGCCTTGAGGAAAGTGTAGGATGAGAATGAGGAGTTGAAGGATCAGCTGGAGAAACAACAGATAATCACTCACTTTTACAGGGTAGATATGACTAAAACCTTGGCCAGTCAATTTCCTAACTTCTAAAATAGATAGAGGCTGAAGCTAGAGTTAGGAAGTCCAAAAAGCGGTGGATTGATTGAATCTTATACTTATTAAACAAACTTATATTCACTTAATAAAGTTTTCGTGAATTTGGATATTGTGTGTTTCATTCAATAGAACTTTTGATTTCTCTCAAGTCTTTGCCCAGCTGTATGGAATCTTACTGTGAATTCGTGGATGAATTCATTGACCTGGTCTCAGAAATGTTGTTCGTCATAAGTGTTAATTTAGTCTCAATTAAACCTGATGATTCATCTTAGGAGCACATTATGCTTTTCCACATAATTAATTATTCAAACTGATGTTAAATGATGTGATATAAGTGAAATTCTCAACTAATTCTAAAACATAAACCAAAATAACTTGCAGTGGAGATCTATGTAAGGTAACCTCTAGGCTTTTAAATATGCCTCTAAGCCCCCAAGGATAAAATTATTGCAGAAGTCATGGAAGGTTTTAGTTCATACCTCCCATATTCATATTTCTATAGCCTTAAACTAGTTATACCAGCTTCTACAGGTGTGAGGTTTCTTATCTTTTATATTTCTGGAATAATTTTAAGCTATGCATAGATCTTTGCCTTTTTTGTTGCTTATTTCTATGATCTTGTAGATATTGACTTTTGGCTACTTGATAGCCTACTTCTAGTTAGCTTGAGCACACAGGAGCGTGGCTTTGGTGCTAGATACTTGGCACTCCTTTGGGCTATTTTGACTTCATATCATCATCCCTACTAATCCATCACCTGCATTGTAACACATCTCTAGGTTGTAGGCAAAGAGTGTTGCTCTTAGAGAGTTTAGGAGTGGTCTTTCCATAATTATATTGTAGTCAGAATGTATATCCATGATTGAGTAATTTACCAGTGTCTAATAGGTCTTTTCCTTTTGGGTACCCACCCTAGTAGGTTGTGTAATAATCCTTTTAGGATATATGATATGCTCTGCAAGCCTATTGGTTAGGTGTGTGCTAGAGTAAGATCTTCACATTTAGGCCAAGCTTGAGAAAGCAATTATTGAACATGACATATATAGAACTTCTATGTCTACCAAGACCCTACCAATTGTGTAGTTGTCCTACCGTCAACTTGATTATGATAGGGTGAACATGTAATTTGGGCTTATTTTTGGTAGAGTATCACATGTACATGCTTTACTTCTGAATTTATCTAGTTTAGTGTTCTCAGATGACCCTTCAAAGCCCCATCTAAGCTCCTTTTATTTGGATGTGTCCTCTTATTTTGAGGCCTATCTTTGAGGTATTTGTCCAACTTGTCCTTATTGGCTGAATCATTGATTACACTATTTATGTCCTAGTGATATTCGATGTCATGTCTATAGTCCTTATGGAAGACATACCACTTGCCCTTGTTCTTACTATTCTTCTTAGGTCTCTGCTTGACTGGGTTGGGAGCATCCATGCGCATATCTCATTGTAAGGATCCACCTCCCTGAGGGTGCGATCCCTACGAATGATTTGCCTTATGTTTGCCTGGTATCTTTTGTTTACTTTTTAGGAAAAGGTGATCATTGAATTTTGTTTTATTTTTCATATTTGAAACCAAAATCAAGATATTTGTATGAATGGACTAGGAAACTGGATCCAAATCCTGATATAGGAATCCAATCGGGTTCCTAGGCTAGAATCAAGCTTTAGTTTCTTGATGTTGATCCAATGGCAGGGACTGCTACCTATTCTAATTATAGGGCAACCTACTTGATCCAAGAACCCGACCGGCTTCCTAGGCCAGAGTAGGGTCCTTAGTTCCTAGTCCAGACATCTCTATTATCTTGGATCAGAACTGTTCTATCAAAAATAAAATAAAAAGAATCAAAAGACCAAAAAAAAAAATTGTAATTAGCAAAGTTACTAGGGAGTTTTAGGAAAACTTACAAACCATATCACTTTTTGAAGCAAATCATATTGATAGGGACAACTGAAGGTACACTAAAGTGGCAATTGATTTTCTTTCAAAAAAGTTCTCAAAAGGCCACTAAGCAATCACTAGTGTGGGGACCATCTTAACTTTTTAGTCTCAAACGAAGGATCTAGATTTGGGGGTGATGATGCAATAGGGTGTATCACATCATTGACGGTCATTATTAATAGCGCCTACTGTTCAATATGGGAAATCAAAACTTTAATCACACTGTCATATAATCATGCAATAAATTAGCATAAATCATATCAAATTACCCTTAAAATTTTTAGTCTAGTGCAACTAGAAGCAAAGTATACATGTGTAGCAATTGTGAAATCAAAAATCATAACAGAACGATGAAGTAGAAGAATATGAGAAAGATATAAAATTTTCCATCAGGATAATCCACCTAATTTAGTTGTGAACTCAATAGAGTGACGCCTTTTCATGAGTGACCAAATTGCTCTCTTAATGTTCCCAATGCATAAAGTCTTTCAATCAAGTTTTGGCCTAGTCTCCACCTCTCTAATCTCTAGTAATCTTTCACCAGAAATCTCTCATAATTTTTTGATGCTCTCACTAATGGAGATTTGGTGTGAACTTCATTATAATGATGCTTCTAGTTGATGAAAATTTTTTGATGCCTCTAACCATGGGGCGCATCCCCCGTTTTATAGTGGTTGAGGGGATACTCTGAACCAATGTAGAGAAAGGAGAGGTAATCTTAGTCCCGTTATGGTTAATCTAAATGAGCAAATTAATCTATTAGAAATGTAGTTAATTAAACACACTTTAGACAAACAAGGACTCAGAGAGATGGAAAAATTAAGAAGGCCAGCCAGTTCCTTACTGAGGAGGCCGATCTGGTTCTTAACTAGGACCTAACAACGTTTTCTGGTTCAGGCTTGGCTATAATTTGTTTTGGCCTTAACTTTCACGTCAGACCTTTGTTTTAAGTGATTCTTCTTCTCCTTGAAAGCCTATGGAGTCTATTTTCTAATGACACCAATTTCATAATTTTCAGATAAGTGTAAAAGAAGATATGAGTGTAATTGTAAACACGTATTATTTTCAGTACATGTCTTAGTAATCGACTTATATCTTTTCCATTGCTTATTGAATTTTGGTGTATAATATGCCGCTAGAAAACATATTTAATAGCGAATATTAATACTTAAGGTCAATAATTTAGGCTCCCTTGAGTGGATCTCAATTGGATGTCGAACATTATCAATTTGGCCCTGTTTGGACTTTTTGGGCTCTATTAGCATTTCTTTCTTTATTTTTCTCTTAGATTTGAATTAACGATTACTCTAATGGACCCTTAAGTACACAAGTTGAGTTATAATTTCCGTCATCGAGCAATTAAAAATAAGAGATGCCATTTTTAGGCATGTAGTTGGCCTCCACTTTAATCGAGTTTGAGCAAGGCCATAACCAAAGTAATGATCGTCACTTATAGCTTCTTGTCTAAATAAGCTGATATGATTCCTTAACCTGGCCACTAAGAGTCTTGAGCTTCGATGTCCACCAATCTTCGCTGTGATGGTGACTTTGATAATGTCCCATTATGTCGGGATTCAACGACTTCCTGATGAATCTATCGTTGACACCGAATTAACGGACCTCTCGTTGGTCTAGTTGATTTACCCTTAATGCAGGATTAACGAACCTCTCGCTGGTCAAGAAGATCTATCCTTGACGTCGGATTAGAGGACTTCTCGCCGGTCTAGTCGATCTATTCTTGATATTGGATTAGCAAATCTCTTGTCGGTCTAGTAGATCTCTCCTTGATGCCATTTTAGAAGGCCTCTCACTAGTTCAGCGGATTTACCGTTAAGGTCGAACTGGTATGCCACTCGCCAATCTCGCATATCTATCCTTGATGTTGTATTAGCGGACCTCTCGCTGGTTTACTGGACCTTTCGCCGGTCTAGCGGACCTCTCGCCGGTCTAGCGGATATGTCCTTGACATCGGACTAGCAGATTGCTCACCGGTCTAGCGAATCTTGATGGTGAAATGTACCATTATGCCAGGTTGATGGTGCTGAAAATATCCCATTGTGCTAAGAGCTAGCAATGTCCTATTATGCTGGGAGCCAACTTGTTGTTGGAATGTCACGTTGTGTCGGGGCCAACAGTCTTGAAATGTTCTATTATGTTGAGAGCCATCAATGAACCTTAATGATATGTATGCTTGAAGATCTATGGACAGATACTTGAGAACTTGGTGGTATCTGAGCCTAAAGACATATAGTTAGATCCTTGTGAACTTATTGGCGTGCGAGCCTCAAGACCTGTAGCTTAGAACTTGTGAACTTGTTGACGTTTCAACATGAAGATTGATCCTTGAGGACCTTGTGTCATGAGATATTGAAATATCGCATCTTTAAGTTTGACCTTTTTGCTGCTTGGGCATTGAAGTCATCTCCTTCTAATAGGAGATTACTAAATGCTAAAACGCCTGGATGTTGAGGCATCTTTCTATGTCAAGGTACATAGAATGAGGTGTCCTCTATTGTTAATCCTCTCGGCCTTTGTTACTTGATGTTGATGTGCTTTCTACAAGGATGCTGGGATAAAGCCTTCTTTAAGAATGGAGCTCCACTCTAGCTGAACGTGATTAAGGCGGGGGTTAAAGTATAGATGTCTTCTATGACAACTGTTGACTCTATCTCGAGAACATTTGACGTA
>NCQT01032019.1:12772-24004 GCA_002740465.1 Stenocereus thurberi | reverse complement strand
TGAAGGATCTCCAATTATACTAAGTTTTCTTCTCTCAAACTTTGTTTAGCTGTTATTTTAAATATGCGTGAGTAGTTTTCTCAATCTAGGGATTGCTAGCCAAGTATTGATATTGGAATCTCTTATTTTTATTTAGTTGTGCGTATTTTTGATGGGAATTGGTTGAATTCTATCTTATGTATGAAATTGTTATAGGCAAATTTTGGCCAAATTTACCTACTAATTCTAAATAGTTAAGTGAATGACTGAAAGGTGGAACTTGCTATTTGATCGATAATATAGGACTCGACTTAGAAATACTTGAGAAAGATTTGCTTGTTAAGAGGACCTTTAGCCATATACAATGCATAACTTAGACTAAATAAGGACATCTGAAAGAATGACAATTGGTTAGTTTAGGCAATTCAGTTTATTTCGAAAGAAATGACTGAATTCTAAATGTAATTGCACCCCTCTCAATCTCCCATTATAGATCCGATGCATGTTATATTCCATTGATCTACATCTTTACTAGGTGAAACAAATCTCTAGATGTTTTAAATTGATTGAATTTTCCAACTAGATTACATTGTCATTCAAACTCTTAATTTTGTTTGCTTAGCACTTTTATAGGACAAAACTTAGTAGAATAGAATTGGTCTCTACGGGAATGGTATCTTTTCTTAACTACAACATCCGTACACTTGCGGGCATAGGTCAAGTTTTTGACGTTGTTGTGGGGGACCAAATATATGGATATTAAGTTAGCCTTTAGAAATTGATTAAGAATTTTGTTATTCTTTCTTTTTCTTTATATTTTGATTTGCATTGGTAGTTTGTTGGTAATTTTGCAGGATTTCTCCTTATATGCGAAGTCTGTTTTCGTTTGAATTCAATCTAGAAATTAAAAGAAATTTTTGCCAGAGGAGGAAGAAATTAAGGGCAGAAGAGCAAAGACTAAAGGATCACGCGGTTTCTTCACTGAGGGCAGGAATAGGAGGTGACCAAAGAAGGACACTCTAGGATTTTGTTACCTAGGCAGTCCAAGGCATTTCCTCAAGCATCTCTTAGTGAACCATAGAAGCGAACAATTTTAAGCTCAGACCAGCCCTTATGTCAATAGTGCAGCAATCCCAGTTTAGAGACACCCCATTAGAAGATCCAAACGTACACCTCTCGGTCTTTTTAGAGGTGTGCGACACATTAAAGCTCCATAGAGCTTCTACTGATGCCATCTGCTCGCGCCTATTTCCCTTTTCACTTAGGGATAAGGTGGGGGCTTGGCTTCACTTGTTTCCTCACGAATGCATCACAACATGGGACAAGCTCACAATAGTTTTTCTTGCCAAGTTCTTTCCACTGAGTAGACGGCAAGCCTGAGAAATCAAATCACTACCTTCTCTCAAAAGGAAAATGAGACACTCTCTAAAGCCTGAGAGCGATTCAAGGACCTTTTACGGTTATGCCCTCACCATGGTCTTCAAAGGTGGACGATTGTGCAAACGTTCTATAATGGGGTCATTGATAGGCCCGCAAGCGCACGGTGGTATTGTAGCAAATTAAGGTCAATCCGACAGAGACTAGGTTGATCTATTAGGTTAAATTCCCTCAAGATATGCTAAGCGAATCTAATTTTTAGATGGATAAAAATACGAAGATAAGGAAACAACTATAACTAATTCAAAGGGTTTTAATTTAACAACTTCTAATTCACTAATTTTAAATCAATTAAAGAGAAAATGCATAGGAATTCACGTAGTTATGAAAGTTGATTGGATCAAAATAATGAACATGTGCTTTTTGATAATTGGTTAATCTCGAGGAATTGCAATCTATCCAGAAATTTGATCTATTCTTTCGAAATCAATCAAATTTGCCTAAGCTAAGCAAAAGTCGTTCTTTCAAACTAATTTATCTTAGTTGAAGTTAACATCTTCGACAACTTTCTAGTCCTCCTAACATACAAATCTCTCTTTCGAGATGACTCCACGTTAGGCTTAATCAAGTAATCCAACAACCAAATGTTACATTTCAGTTTTTCATTCGTTTGTTTCAAGCAAGCAAGCACATTTTGGCAAAAAATCTACTCACAACAATATAATTACTTGATAGAACAAAATCAAACCAATCATAAAAATAAGCACAAGTCTATAAATTAAAACATAATCTAACTACACTTTCATAAACTACTAAATTCTTAGACAAAAATTAAACTACTCACACATGATTAAGAGTTAAACAATTAACTACTCTAAAATGATAAATCTAAAGAGGAAAGAGAATAGAAGAGAGAAGAGTTTGCTCAGCCAAAATGCATGCTTGAATCTTTCGATTACAGAACCCGATCTCGCTTCCTCGTGAATCTTTTTCTTCTACTTGCTCTCACTCACTCTAGTCTAAAATCCTAATCTATTTGAAGAGAGAAAAAGGAAAGGAATGGGATGAATGAGGTATGTTTTGCTGTTGAAGCATGCCCTATTTATAGGAAAACCCAATCAACCTTAGCCACGCAATGCGAGAAAACGAAGAGATTAGCAGTTATGCTTCCATTACGGGCCGTGGCATCTTCCATATGTAGACCGTGGTGCTGGTTGGCTCATCATTCTTCTGTTCGTCCTTTCTTCCACACTCCTAACAACTCAGGGGCATTCGTGGTGAGTCACAATACTTTTAAATGAGGGTCAAATGCTGGGTCAAATGGTTCAAAATCCTACAAAACATATCAAATAATCATATCCAAGCATAAAATGAGAAAAAGAGCATAAACTATAACATAAAGCACATAATTCTACCAAAAAATGGAGAAAAATGACCCTAAAATGATGTATACATTAAGCACTTATCAAACTCTCTCATGCTTCAACTGTTGCTTGTCCTCAAGCAAACACTAGATAAAATCAACAAGCAGAAAAACATCTAAAACTCAAAACATAAAACCTCTTTAAAGTAGACAAGTTATAGCATATCACAAGCAAGAATAACAATCAATAGCAACACTAAATAGTGCACAAAACGTTTCAGAATTAGGAGGAGAAGATTTTAGAAGAAGTGTAAGACTACAAGCTCGATATCAAACTTGATCACCCCCAAAGAACTACAAAGCGTGTCATACAAGCACATGAAATTGATTAGAGTCAAATGGATCGATAGAACCTCACTTTTAGGAAATGTAAATCACTCCCACTCATGTGTTTAAAATATAACATAGGTTCACTCAAGACTCATTCCAAAGATGCAATCTACCATATGCTTGCAAAGACTCTCACATTCTCCACCACTAAAAATGTAATGCGCACAAGACAATAAAGAGGACTCTATTTGGGTTGTAATGTGGGCTAGCAGGGTCAAGGAAAAGGAGTGACCAAATGAATTTGGGCAATGTGGAGCTACTTAGCTAAGTGACTAGGGAGCAACCAACAAACCACCAAGAAATCTTGAAGTTCACTAACACTCCAAACCTCAAAATACAATGAACATATGCCAATCAACTATGTAGGAAATGAGTTGAAAAAGAAGGAAATTCAAGCTATGTATACATCCAATACCAATCACTTAGGGGGTTTTTTTGTAGTTTTTTTTTGCTTTTGTTTTCTTTTTTTGTTTTGCTTTGTTTTTTCCTTTTTCTTCAACATAGTTTTTTTGTAATGAAACAAAAATTGCAATTATTGAAGGGCATAGATCACTCATGTTAACTCACAACCGAATACATATACAAACACAACCCAAACAAGAGGGAACCAAAGCAAATACTCAATATCATCAATCTCTAAAAAAACAATATACAAATGCCACCTTAAACTCAATTATCCCCAAAACCACCCACTACATATATGAAGTGATGCTACATAAATTTGGCTTAAAGGTAGGAATATGTGTTTGGCTAAGGGCTAATATGAAGGGATCACAACAAACACGAATATAAGTTAAGGGGCTAGCTAAATGACCAAAGAAAGAAATGCCTCTACCATATTATCAAATATACACATGCGAATGTGGTTTGAACAAGAATTTAGGCAAGTTCTAAAGATGCAACATAGAAGAGTCACACACATGAAAGAAACATGAGATTAAATATAATGAATTAGTCCAAATAAGGCTCAAAATTTCACATGATATTTACCAAAGTCTCAAATAGCTCATAAAATGACATCCATGTGCCAACATTAATGCTAAAGACTTCAATGGATAAAATAGTTCTGAATCAAGGCAAGGATCAAAACAAGAAATATTTATAAAACCTTTAAAAATTTGTAGGACCAAAAGGGATTACACATCAAAAGTTACCTCAGCTCATGAAAGCTATTTTGCCTAACAAAAGCATCATTGGAGGTTGTCTCAAACCAATCCTCACCATCTCTCCATGCAATCCTATATGCAACACACTAATGCAAACAAAAAGAAACCCTAAAACTATATGCTCTAACATTTATGTAGACTAATAACTGAAATAGAAAACATAGAAACTACCCTTCCCCCATGCTTAGATAAAGCATTGTTATTCAAAGGAAAGAAAGTAAGAGAAGGGGGAACAAAAGAAAAAAATCTCATCAGGTTAGGTGCAGAGTGCACCTAAGCTACGCGGCCTCATAATAACCAAGACACATAGAGCATCAACCACTCTATCACGATGTCAAAACTCGGCCCATGAAAACAGACACCATTAAAGCATGCAAGAGCTTATCAAACTCCTAGGACCACAATTCAGAAAATAAAAGGTAAGAGGCAATAGTGAAAGCCACATCAAAGAGTATAGGTATCCTCTTAACTTTATCAATAGCCATAGAAAAATCATGGGAAGGATTAAAGAATGTAGACCACGTGATTTTCCTAAACAAGTCCTCTAGGTATATCTACTATAGATCAAGAGGGGCATTGTACCCACTAAAGCAACCTAGGGACACAAAATTATTAGCATTCCCACCAAGCATATTGAACATGTTAACCTCATAGTCCAAATCAACATTAGCATCAAAAATCATAGGATTTTCAATGGCCGTGTCATGATACTCAGGGGAAGGAGAGGGTAATGAACACATAGGGGAAGCGTGAGAATGATTAAGGGGATTGGGGATAACAGTATCATCAAAACCAAGGCTAGGAGACTCTTCATGCATAAACATATCACATAACTCCTCCAAAGGAGCCCCATCTAGATCATGTACCTCATCTAAAATATCTTCTGACTCAAAACATGTATTAGCAACATTAAACCTAGCAACTACCCCAAAAGGCTTACCTGCCTCAAGCCCCGTATACTGAGCTAAAGGAAAGGATGAATCATGCAAGGATAGGACAACATCAGTATTGCCTATGGGGGATGCAAAGTCAAGTTGAGCATAGCATGCATAATAAAGACACGAATTAATATCATGGCTAGAAGGTTTGCACAAATCAGACCAAAAAGGGATATAATAAGATCTAGAATATAACGCACAAGGATCACGAAATGAATGCCCAAAAACACGACGAGCCTTCTCAAACTCAAATGAATACCAAGTGATCCATTCAAGCAAATAACATGCATCATCAACATTTTTACCATGAAAATCCCAAAACTGTAAAAGAGCTTGGGTTTCACACCCTCATCAACAATGTCTAATATTTCCGACTAAGTAACACAATAACTACATTGAGCAAGAAAAGCATTCAAATGTTTAAAATACCTCCAAAATAGTTCATGTTCGAATTGGGAGAAATGAAAAATTGCCATTGTTTTTTTTTTCAACATTTCTTTGTTAATTTTCAAAAATTTTTTTAATAGGGTTTTTTTCTTCAAAGAAAAATAAAACGCTTAGTCAAACCTATCAGAAAAAATCAAATATTCGATGCTAGTCCCGGCAACAACACCAAAAACTTGATAGGCCTGCGAGCATACGGTGGCATTGTAGCAAATCAAAGTTGATCCCACAGAGACTAGGTTGATCTATTGGGCTATATTCCCTCATGATATGCTAAGCGAATCCAAACTTTAGATTGATAAAAATATGAAGATAAGGAAACAACTATAACTAATTCAAGGGGTTTCAATTTAATAACTTCTAATTCACTAATTTTAAATCAATTAAGAAGAAAATGCCTAGGAATTCATATAGTTATGAAAGTTGATTGGATCAAAATGATGAACATGTGCTTTTCTCTAATTGGTCAATCTCGAGGAACTGCAATCTATCCAAAAATTTGATCTATTCTTTCGAAATCAACCAAATTTGCCTAAACTAAGCAAAAGTCGTTCTTTTGAACTAATTTGTCTTAATTCAAGTTAAACATCTTCGATTACTTTCTAGTCCTTCTAACATGTAAATATCTCTTTCGAGACGACTCAACCTTAAGTTTAATCAAGCAGTCCAACAACTAAATGTCACCTTTCACTTTTTCATTCATTTGTTTCAAGTAAGCAAGCAAATTTTGGCCAAAAATCTACTCACAACAATACAATTATTTGATAGAACAAAATCAAACTAATCATGAAAATAAGCACAATTTTATAAATTAAAACATGATCTAACTATACTTTCATAAACTAATAAATCCCTAGACAAAAATTAAACTACTCACACATGATTAAGAATTAAACAACTAACTACTCTAAAATGATAAATCTAAAGAGAAAAGAGAAGAGAAGAAAAAAAAGTTTGCTCAGCCAAAATGCATGCTTGAATCTTTCAATTGCAGAACCCGAGCCCGCTTCCTCAAGAATCTTCTTCTTCTACTTGCCCTTCCTCACTCCAATTTAAAATCCTAATCTACTTGAAGAGAGGAAACAGAAAGGAATATGATGAATGGGGTGCGTTCTGCTGCTGAGCGACGCCCGATTTATAGGAAAACCCAATCAACCTCAACCACACGATGAGGGAAAATGAAGAGATTAATAGTTATGGTTCCATCATGGGCTGTGACATCCACCACGGGCAGACCGTGGTGCTGGCTGGCTCGTCATTCTTCTATTCCTCCTCTCTTCCATGGGCATAACAACTCAGGGGCATCCATGGTGAGTCAAAATACATCTAAATGAGGGTCACATGCTAGGTCAAATGGTTCAAAATCCTGCAAAACACATTAAACTACCACACCCAAGCATAAAACGGGAAAAAGAGTATAAATTATAACATAAAGCATGTAATTCTCCCAAAAAATGGAGGAAAATAACCCTAAAATGATGTATACATTAAGCACTTATCAGTCACTTAGTCATTAAGATCTACTATTGATGTGGCAGCAGGAGGTACTCTTGTCAACAAAACTGAAGATGAAGCATACAATCTTGTAGAAGGAATAACTCTTAACAATTTCCAATGGTCGTCTGAGAGAACCCAACCCAAGCGGGTTCGAGATAAGCTGGAATTAGATGTTGTTTCTATGCTTTCTTCTAACGTTGATGCCATGTCTCAAAAATTAGAGCGCTTGAATGTTAATTCTGTCAGTTCAACTACTCCTTCCCCATTATATGATATATGTGGGTCAGTTGATCATTTGACCGTGCATTGTCAAGTGGGTATTCCTTTTGCCCAAGATGTGAGTGATCAGGTAAACTATGTGAACAACTGTAACCCTAGGCCAACAAATAAACCTTTCTCTAGCACATATAATCCTGGTTGGAGACATCACCCCAATTTCTCCTATAGGTCTAATGCCCTGCTCATGCCCCAAACGAAGCTTAGACCACCCCCTGGATTTCAAAGACCATCTTATCCTTAACAAGAACCTTAAATATCCAACATAAAGACTGTGGTGGAAAATATGCTTTTAGCATAACAAAAGAGGTGAGTACATTAAGCAATTGACCTCTAAGGTTGATGTGTTTACTACTCATTATAAGATGTTGAAAGCTTAAATTGCTCAACAAGCTACTTCTTCATCTACACCCCTGGGTAGACTGCTTAGTAAACCCGAGTCTAACCCCCGCGAGCAGTATGGCTGTGTTACCTTGAAAGGAGGAGTAGAGGATTCTAAGGACATGATGCTTGAGGAGGGTAGAGAGGTGGTCATGGCTGAGAGTAAGGAGAAAATGATGAGGATGAGCTCATAATGTTTAGAGAAAAGGACAACTTTGAGTTCTCCAAAGTCTTTCGTCCTAAGCTTTCTGATCCAGGCAACCTTTCTACTCTTGTGTCGTAGGAAGTGTGAAAATTAATAAAGCCCTGTGTGACCTTGGTGCTAGTATTAGTTTGATGCCTTACTCTATGTTCAATAAGCTTCATTTAGGACCATTCAAACCAGCACCTTTTTCACTCCAATTAGCAGATGGTTCTAAAATATGACCTTTGGGTACATTGGATGATGTACCCGTAAAAATAGGAGATTTATTGGTGCCAGAAGATTTTTGTGACTGAGACTGATGATGCCCAAATTGTTCTTGGGAGACCCTTTTTGGCTACTTCAAGTTCCACAATTGATGTAAAAGCGAGGCAGATAACATTTGAAGTAGGGGGTGTTATGCTGTGTTTTGTTTTACAGAAGATAAAATTGTTTCCCCCAATTCTTTTCTATCTGATGTACTTTCCCTTTCTCCTACAATTGAGATGGAGGATGATTGGAGTTATCCTGGCCTTTCTGATTATGATTAGATTTCAACTGAGGAACCCGACCCGGATTATGTTAAGATGGAGTTTGCTGCTCCTACGCCACCTAGCATACCCAAGGTTGGGGCCTATGCTTCTAATGAGTCTTTCATGAGTGAATACTGCAGGCTCGCTCAATTGATTCTTTCTTTACCTCATATGGAAGGAGTCCATTTGGATTTTGGTCTTGCGATTGAGTATGACAATAGTGATATGTCTGATAGAGCCCGATATCGATTTGTTTTGTATGCTGATGGTATACTTTGGTGCAATTGGATGATGAAGAAGGACCTCCAACCTGAGTATCTAAGTGACACTTTCTGTTTGAAGACTTCAATTTCATGGTTCGCGACAATAATGAAGCATATGTTATGTGGGAGTCCAATACCCACATTCTCATGGAATCTGAACCAGAATAGAAGAAAGGTCGACCTTCCGACCTTAAACAAGCGCTTCTTGGGAGGCAATCTAAGTGTTTGTTTTTCTTTTTCCTCTGCGTGTTCTTTTTTTTATGATATTATGTTGTGCTTTTGCTATTTAGAATCTCCACTAGAAAATCAATAAAACTATAAAAAAGGGCCATAATAGGAGGTTTTTAGGACCTTTATAGGCACCTCGCAGTGCCTACCATGGTCCATGAAAGCTCTACAAAAAAAAAAGAGAGAATAAAATAAAAAAAGGGGACTAGAGCTGACCATGGATGGTCTGTGGCCACCACCATGGTACGTGGTGAGCCCTGCGTCCGCAGTCAAGGGTTTTAAGGCCCTTTGACCCTAATTTCTTTATCTTCGTCCTCAGAACTCAACCCTTTCTCTCTCTAAACACTCCCTTACCTCTAAAACTTTCATGACCACTTCACATCAAACCTTCAATTCTTCACTAAAATCCATCAAATTTCTTCCCTTTTCACTTACTTTCTTCACTTTAACCCCAAATCTCCCTTTATTTTTCATTTTTGAGCCTTCTTTCTCTCCTACTTTTCCATCTCCATGCTCACAACCTTTAAAACTCCATTTTTCACTTTTTACTCTTCCAACCTCCATTTTTTTCCACATTTTTCACCACTTCCTTCTCTTTTCATTTTCTAGCATTTTTCTACTTATTTTCTTTTAGTTCGATTTTTCAAGCTTTTTACCCATCTACATCACCATCATGGCACCAAAGAAGAAGGTAAGAACCACACGAGAAGTTGGGACTTCGAGTCAAGCCCTGCAAAGAGCACCCCGAAGCTCCAGACATCCACCACCATGGGTTACGAGGTAACATTCCCTACCCCCTTGGTTTAACTAATCTTGAGCATATTGCTTCATATAATGCTTTGAGTACTAAACTAATAGTAGCTACTCGACGTTATGATGAGGATGTGTTGAATCGCTTAGGATTGTTAGATAATATTCATTAGATGTTTTCTCGGGGCAGAATGGGTCAATGTTTAGAAACTAGGGACCATATTTATCGAGACCTCACCCTTAAATTTTTAAGCACATTGTGTGTTGAAGTCAAGAGTGGCCCTTGATGTTAAGAGGGTTACATTTTATTTTATCTTAATATGGAGTTCTATGAACTTAACTTGAGTGTCTTTAATAGTATATTTGGGTTTTCACCAAGTATGGATCTCCCATACTGCCATGTCCCTAAGGAATTCAATTCAAATGCATTTTGGTATGAAAGTTATAGGGATTATTGGTACAACACTAATAATTCCAAAGGCATGGTTATTCAAAACCTTTGTATTGGTGTGGCCCAACGCTTGTTAGCTTGTGGTTTGTTTGCCAGGGAGGATAGTTTAAATGTGCTTCGCCTGTTTGAATTATAGTTTTTGTATATGCTTGAAGGTGACTGAATTGACTGTAGGTCATTCTTGGTCAATCATTTGTATAGTGAAAGTACTAGTTCTGCAGATAAGTTTGTCATTTGGGGCCTCATTAGCCCCTATTGCTAGGTTAGTGGTGCTGAACTGAACCCTGATGATAGAGTCGTAGGTTCGGCGGTTGAAGTAGGTCACCTTTGAACAAATAAAATTTTGTAGGGTAGATGGTGGGCGTATCCATTGGATTTATCCTGGGAACCGGCTTATGCCTCTCTTAAGTGTTGATCGCACCTCTCTCCTAAACCAGGCTAATCTCTACTTTTTACCCGGTGATGAAGAGTTGGTGCGACCTGCCCACCTCCTTAACCTACTTACCCTAGGGCTTCTAGTTCATCCCAACCATCCTCCTCTGATGGTTATCCTAACTTGCATGCTACCCTTTGGTCAATCCAAGAGGAGCAAACTTCTCTACAAGCTTTTGTGGAACCTGAGCATGACTCATTCCGGGGCTTTGTTCAGGAATAGCATGATGAGCTCTGTGGGATGATTGCCTCCCAGAACCAATATTTCCAAGACTTTAGGGCCTGCTTAGAGACTTGGCAGGACTCACACATTTCTCAACCCTCCTCTCCTTCTTTTCCACACTCTCCCCCTCCCTTTTAGTGTTTCTTGCTTTTTTTGTGCTTGCATTGAGGATAATGCATTGTCCAAGTGGGGAAGTTGTTATAGTTCTTATATGTTTGTGGTTGTATATATATGTGCTATGGTTATGTGAAAGCTTGTGTTTTTTCAGGTCATGCACTTAGGTTTAGTTTGCATTTTTAGTTGATAATTTAGTTTCTAGGTTTCTTTCTTCATTTTAGTTTACTTTTGACATTTTCTTTA
>NCQT01031852.1:138-12692 GCA_002740465.1 Stenocereus thurberi | reverse complement strand
ACATCCTCCAAATCCGATTTGATGCAAAATTATCCGATTCGAATCCAAGACAGAAAATTCGAATTGGAATCCGATAAAAATAATCCGAATCTGAGTCAGAGTCGGATTAGATGCGGGGAAAGGATAAAATCCGATCTGACCTTCAATTCGATCCGACTAGTTTTTTTAAACCTTTTAAATTTTAAATTTAAGTTTAAATTTTACCATTTTTAGAAATGAAATCTACTCAATATATCCACCATCCCCCCCCACCCCTAAGCTGCTAGCTCAGTGTTAATTTGTTTTGCCAGCAGGTTCTTTTTAATATGTAAAAATTAAAACATTTAAACCCTACTACTTCTCCCTAGCTACTCTCTCCCTCCTTGCCACTTCGCCACTTGCTCTCGCCGCTCGACTCGCTAGTCGCTCTCCGGTCTTGGCCTCTCCCTAGTCGCTCTCGTTTTCTCCCTAGTCGCTCTCGGCCTCTCGTAGTACTCCTTCAGTCCTCGCCTCCTCGCTCAAACTTCTAGCTGTCTCTCTCTCTCTCTCTCTCTCTCTCTGAGCTACTATCTTCTCCCAGGTTCCTACAACGCCAATGCCGAGCATTGCATCGTCCCTCTTTGGTCTCTCGTAGTTGTTAAAAGTTGTAATTGTTGGAACATGTTGTCGTTTTATTAGGCTTGAAATATATTACTTCTACTATTCTTCGTTTGGCTTAAATGTTCAGGATTCGGTAAATAAGATATACGAACGCAGATCATCGCATCGATAGGTGGGTAGAATATAGAAAAATTATATAAAATTATTGCATGGTGAGAGAAATTATTTCGAATCGGATTAAATCTGACTCCGATCCGATCCAACTCAGATTGGATCCGGAGGTTATCCTCCAACCCGTCGGATCGGATTCGGATCGGATTTTCATATCCGAATATAATCGAATGCTGACTCGGATGTTCTAATATCCAATCTGAATCCAATCCGTTAACATCCCTACCCATAAGCTAACAATACGCAGAATTAAATACATGAAATAATTAAATAGGACACCAAACTTAACGTGAACAATCCTCCATTGTACAGGGAACTACGACGGGTTAAACTGACAAAAGAATGCTTCACTATAAAAATAGTAAACAGTCTAATTAGTAACCACCTTGATTTATTTGTCCTAATTCAAGACCCATACCTAGTCCAAACGTGACTTGCCCAGCCAAAATTCAAGAGTCTTTTGCCCTTTTTTTCCTCTGCTAATTGCAAATAATTTGTACTGTGGAATAATAGAGTCATACCGAAAATAGAGTCATACCGAAGCATATTATGCATTTCCGGCTCCTTTTCTCAGGGTAGGCTCCCTGTTAGAAGCAGATTGGCACGGTTTAATGCCTCTATAGCTCAAAATTGTGGCATTTGTCAGTATTCTGTTGAAACAGGATAGCATTTGTTCTTTGTTTGTCACATTGCTACTCAGATCAGAGGTAAATTACCGAAATGGCTCAAGGTAAAGAAACAGCCTTCTTCCTTGATCCATTGGATAAGATGACTGACCTATGCAAACTTCCCCACAGTGTACAAGGCCTGCTATATTGTGCAAGTGCTGCTATTAAGTATCAGATTTGGAAAGCTAGAAATGAGTTTGTGTTTTAGGGAAAGAATATCAGTCCTACACGCTATAGTACAAAGATCATTGAGAAAATGAGGCAAAGGATTGTATAATTAAAAATAGTACAAAATATTCTATTCGCAAGAATTTTGTATAGATTTTCCTGCGGCCTAGTTTTGGAAACCCTCACAGAAGGGGGGGCTGATCATAACTGCTGCAAATATCCGCTCTGTCTAGGAGGTTTGTGGTCAGCAATATGCCCTTTTCCCTTTGTCCCAAAAAATATTTATTATTATACTAATAGTGAAAATAAACATGAACATTGTCCACAAATCCAGAAATTTTCAAAACTACAAGAAATTGAGACGAAAATAAGACAATAAACCCTTTGTCACACAAGTGAAAACTCTATAGTAACAGCTTTCCTATTCGTGAGTTTGAAATTCGGACAAATTTAATACTTTTACGCAGTGTATTTTTTAGATCAGATAGCATTGGTAAAGTCCGATGAGATCTACCAAGTACATGTGACAGAAAGTGAAAGCCCGGAAAACGTCGCAGAAACGCAAGTGTGAAAGCAAAAGGACACGAGCTCACTGATGAATTAAATGAAAGGAGCACCTTATCAAAGTGATTAACGCGCCGCTCAGTCATGAATTAAACGGAAAATGCATCATATTAGGCTGTTTAACTCGCTATACATGAGAACAGTGCCCTATAATCTATCATGTGATTCATGTCTGTTTCTTTACAACAGTGTGAACGGTAAAAATGATGGAAGGTTGCAACTAGTCTACTATTTTACTCCAGCCACAGGTTTTAAATTAGAACTAAAGTCTGTACTTCAGCCAAGTTCAGCTACAAGCTCATAACTGCTATGCCGGCAAGGATAAACTAGTCAGCCTGTTGTACGTCACAAGAGCCACCGTCCTGACCAACATCTGTTGTTTCCACACTTCCTTCAACTTGCTCTGTGACCTCAGTTCCACTAATACTTGAATCATGTATTTTACCCTTGTCGTAATCATCAAGCTTTGATTCAGCGGGAGCACTATCCCCAGCATCAACCATGTCACTGCAATCTGCCACTTCAACATTTGCTTCAGGTTGCTCTGTCACTTCAGTGGAGCCAATACTCGGATCAAGCTCTGTCACTTGAGTGGAGATACTAGGATCCTTTATTTTAAAGTCATCATAATTGTCGAGCTTTGATTCAGCAGGAACACTATTCCCAGCATCAACAGTGTGACCACCATCTTTTCCTCCCACATTTGTCTCGACTCGCTCTGTCACTTCAGTGGCACTAATAATTGAATTGTTTGTTTTACAATCATCAGAATTGTCGAGCTTTGATTCAGGAAGAACACTATCCCCAGCCTCAACTGTGTCACCACCGTCTGTTACTGCCACATTTCCTTCAACCTGCGCTTTTGATTCATTGATACTGATGCTTGTATCATCTGTCTCACCAGCATTGCAATCGTCAAGATTTGATTCGACAGGAGCACTGTCCATGACATGAAATTCATCACCACCATCTGCTACTCCCACATTTCCTTCAAACTGTTCTTCACATTCATTGACGCCGATACTTGAATCGTTTGCTTTCCTTGATTCCGTAAGAAGACTCTCCCCAGTATGAACTTCATCACAATCTTCCGTTGTTCCCACATTTGGTTCAACTTGCTCCTTTCCGTCATTGACACCGACACTACAATAATTTGTTTTACCTTCATCAGAATTGTCAGGTTTTGATTCAGCACCAACACTATCACTGGCAAGAACTTCATGACCATCATCCGCTACTCCCACATTTCCTTCAACCTGCCCCTTTGTTTCACTGACACCGCCACCGACACTTGAATCAGTTGTTTGACTGCCATCAGAATTGTCCATATTTGAAGTAGCAGAAACATTATCGCCAGCATGAACAGTGTCACCACCATCTGCTATTCGTGTGCTTCCTTCAACCTGCTCCATTGCCCCAGCAACACTAATACTTGAATCGTTTGTTTTATTGCCGTCGGAATTGTCCAGTTTTAGAGTAGACTGGATGCCACCCCTAGCATGAACTGAATCTGGTATGTCAAGACAGCCATCATGCAAAGCTTCTTCACCCTTCTCCATTGTTTCAGTGGCATTAGTGTTACCATTGCCCGCATTGTCCAGGTTTGATACAGATGGAGCACAATCCCCATCTTGGACTGCTTCTGCGCTGTGAGAACCCTTGTCATCCACATTCCCTTCAACCTGCTCTGTTGCCTCAGTGACACTAGTACATGTTTTCCCACCATCAGAATTCTCCAACTTTGATGTAGAAGCGACACCAACTGCATCCAGTATGTCAGAAGAGTAATCATCCTTCTGATCAGCATCTACGACAGTGGAAGAGAAGATGTCAGCATGATTGATAGAATCTCCTTGCCACACTCAGAGCCAAAACCCAAGCCACTATCCATGTAACCAGCTGAACAACATCGGAACCCGTTTTTCAATGAAGATAATTCATAAATGAGGCGGTATCATAAAATTATTTCCAGAACCAAATTCTTTTTGATTGTAGCTCTTATATGATCCAAAAACAAATCCCTGAATCTCCTCATTTTTATGCAAGAGGGGAGCTGGTTTAACCATAGACAAGCTCTTAGGACAATTACAAAACATGACACAGAAAAGAGAGAAGCATTCGCTATTCAACAGACCGCATGAAAGGTAATAATATTAAGTCAGAAATATATTTATTCTCCGTTTTTGTAGCTAAGCAATAATGATTGTATCACATACCTTTGGCCATCTGCCCCAGCGTGTATTTGACGCCTGAGATCACCAGCACATCAGACGCGTCTATCAAAGAGGAAATTTGAGTATCGGTAGACAGCAAATTCTGTACAATCCCCTGATTAGACGTGTCAGGAGTTGATTCCCCGGTGTTACTAGTCGGTGCTGTCACATCAGGAGCTACATCATGGGAGTCAATATCCACCTCACATCCAACATCACCCTTTTGAGAAGCGTCTCCAATGTCAATATTTTTTTCTAGGCAATTACCCATTAATTTTATGGGATCAGCCGCAAAATTACTGGAATCAATATCCATCTCACATGCAACATCTTCCACCAGACAAGCATCCCCAATTTGGGCATTTTCTTTCGGACAATTCAAGCATTCAGTGCTCATGACAGAGCCAGCAGCAAGTTCACTATTCGCATAATCAACAGGCTCCGAAACACATTCTAAAATAAGACATTTCTCAGGCTGAGTTTCCTTAGCCACCTCATTATTTTTAGAGGTAGGAACAGTAATGCTTTTCTCTGGAGCATCTATGTCTTCTACTGGATCAACAACAGGATCAGTCAGTGTCTCATGAGCATCGACCTCCACACGAGCACCACTGGTTTCAGCGTTCTCTCCAGGACATTTTAAGTCTTCTGCATTCACGATAGAGTCAGTGACAGGCTTGGAGTTTTCATTATCTTCAGAATCTAAAGTAGGTGCTAAGACAGGCGCTGTCTCAGACTGAACTTCTTCCCAAATTCCACTATCAAGGGAAGCAGGTCCATTAGGGCTTCGTACCATGGGTTTCGTCAAGTTGCTAACATCTGTAGGTTTCTCAGCCGATTCTGAGGTATTAAAATCTCTATCATCATCACCGAGTTGGACAGCACCAGAAGCACAATCCTTTTCACTACAGCTGATGAATTCAGTGGTGTCATCATTAACCAGCCGTGGCTCTATAACATCCGCGGAGACAAAAGCAATATTTATGCTGCTATTTTGATCATCAGGCTTTGATGCAGAAGCCCCCAGATAACTTGGCCATTCACCGGTGTCAACAGCGGATGATTCAGCCTTCTGAATATTCAAATTATCAACTACTGCCAAATTTTCTACAGATTCGACCATTGGAATGTCAGCATCAACTGATGTTGTCTTAACAGTTTGCATATCATCATGCGCACTCTGCATACAAACATATTATGAATTAGTGGGGTCCTTGCTCAGAACACTTTCAACTAAGATACAACTGTCTACTCTGACATACCTTATCATTTTTATCATGGATCAAAGACGCCTGGGAGGATGCAAACCCAGTTGTGGCAGAATCTTCTTCAACAAGGTCACTTGGTTCATTGACATCGTCACCAGAACCAGAACCAATTCTTGGCAAATCCTCATCTTGGGTTCCTGCATGCTCCTCAGCATGTTCCATGTCCGCCAAGTTCTTTCTCAAGCTTGCTTGACATAAGACAAGCTCTTCAGTAGCATGCTGCTGTGAAATGACAGCTACATCCACACCACCAACAGCTAACTGTACATCAAAAGAGCTACCTGCTTGCGGACCCACATCTGCACCTTTACTGGGTTCTTCAAACTTCTTATCTGCCTCATCTATATTGTTTGCCAACGTCACACTATCGCCATTCACATCCTCCGAAGAGGTGCTCTGAAAGGAGAGAGTCGTATCCATTACATTCTCCACGCCAACCTGCTTGTTGCAAGAGACACTACATTTCTGATCATCAGCACGTCCCATATTTTGCTCCACCTGTTCCTTTGACTCTGCCAACGAGTTCATCAATACAAGTTGGAACTCAATTAACATTCAAGGATCTGAACTAAAAAAAGAGGGAGAAGAAGAAAAGGAAAATTAACATAGAAAACACCCCCCCCCAAAAAAAAAAGAGAAACAAAGTTATAAACGTAAAAGCCCTGAGATCAATGGATAATTCCTCATCAAAGGATGCTGTTCAGGGATTTCACGATGCAATGTACAAAATTCTAGAAATAAACTGTGCTTCTGGTTTGACAAGTAGCAGAGATAGGTTCAGTTAGCTAGAGGGCAGGGCACGCCCAGTGGGAGGGACCAAATTGGGGGGGCGGGTGGGGGGAATGCTCTTGCTATCAGTAGTCTGTTCACAAAAATGTACAAAGATTCAGGCTTCAATATCAATGTTGCCTTTTAGCAGTGCATCATCAAAGACTGCAAACAGCTCATCCAAATTGTGGGGTAAATCATGTTCCAAGTGATAAAAATTAAGGTCAGATATGGTTCAGATCGATTCAACTAGTCTGCCAGGTAGAGGTTTAAGTTGAGGTTTGATATCGTTGGCTTAATAAGATTTCCGAGCAAACACGATACGCATTAGCCAAGAAGATTTCAAGTTGATTGCCATTTGCCATTGATTTGTCTCATCATGAGTGAATCTCATCCAGATTAGTTCTCCAAGTCTATTGAGAAACTTGAAACAACAACTTCTATTTATTCAGAAGGGACATAGGGATGGTGAATTACATGGAAGCTGCCTGATCAGTGTGATTAGAAAGAAGCTGTTTACACATTAGAATGGATTGACCATAAGATCCATTTATTTGATACATTAAAATAGAAAGATGAAGAAAGACGAACAGCAAGTCTCTCACCAGCTACTTTGGAAATGAACATGTTGATGTTTTTTATGAACCTGAAAAACAACCCGCCATAATCCCCATGCGTATAACTAACCAAACATAATGTCAGCTGACTATGTAATGACAAAACAAACAGGAAAGGGAAGAAATCATTTCCTGGTTACCAGACAAAATGAAGGATAACATTAAATACGAAATTTCGTCTCTTCAATTTTTATATTTAAGCATTAGTGATTAAATGTACGACATACCTCCAGACTTTTCCTCTACGATGGAATTGAAAACTGAAACCCCCTCCACATCAGAAGTTGCAACCAAGGAAGCAGTTTGAGTACCACCAAAATCATGTTTTTCTCCATCACAAGCTCCATCTTCCCTATGAGATTCAGTTGATTCTACGGTCATAGTTTCATTCTTCCCAACAGAGAGCACACTCTGAACATTACTCTCATTACATGCATCAGTTGATAGGGCAGTACTATCAGTTGGTTCAGTAGCAGCCGAATCTGCATCATGAGGATCAATATCCATCTCACATCCAACATTCCCCTGCTGACGACCATCTCCGATTTCAACATTTTCTTTTAGGCATTTATCCCTTGATTTCACTGTACCAGCATCGAAATTGCAGGAATCAATATTCATCTCACATGCAGCATCATCCTTCTGACAAGCACCTGGAATTTTAACATTATCCGTGAGGCAATCCAAGCATTCAGTGGTTGCAACAGAGACAACAGAGAGCTTGGTAGAGGCATCATCTCCAGGCTCTGAAACAGATCCAACAGCAGGATGTTTTTCAGCCTGAGTTTTCTCAGCAGCAGTCTCATTATCTACAGAAGCAGACACAGTAGTGTTTTCCTCTGTTGAAGTGGCAGCATCTGCTCCTTTTAATGAATCATCAACGACAGTAAAATGATCAGCCTGGATCTGACATGCAGCATCAGTTTGTGACTCATCTAAAAGCTTGGAGTTCACATCAACTCGAAGTTCCAAAACATTTCCAAAAGCAGAAAGCTTTCCTGTCAAAGCTTGCTCAGCTATCTCATTATTATTAGGGACAGTATCGCTTTTCTCTATTGTAGCAACAGCATCTGTTTCTTTCATCGCATCGGCAATAGTAATAGGATCAGTCTGTGTACAATCAGCCAGCGCCTCAACCGAAAGCCCTGTATTCACATCATCTCCAGGCTCAGAAACAGATCCAAAAACAGGAAGTTTTTCAGGCGGAGTAATCTCCAAAGTCTCATTACTTATACAGGCAGGCATAATAATGTTCTTCTCGTTTAATGTAGTTGCATCTATTTCTTTCACAGGCTCAGCAACAATAGTAACAAGATCATTCTGTGTGTCATGTGCACCGTCGTCCTCCCGATAAGCATCCCCATGTTCCAAATTGTCTTTAGAACAACCCATGACTTCTGTGCTCATTACAGAGACAGCAGTAAGTTCCGTCTTTCCATCATCATCAGGATTTGAAATAGAAAATAAAGAAGGTAGTTCCTCAGGACAAAGCTCCTCTGAAGTCTTGTTACAAACAGGGGTATTAGCGCACTTTGCAATGGGCACCGTCAAGTTGCCAAAATCCTCTGCAGGATTTTCAGCCAACTCTAAGGTATTAACATTCCTGTCATCAACACGCTGGACCCTGCTAGGACTACAATGCTTTTCTCCACAATTGAAGATACCAGCAGCTTCATCACTAACCTGCCGTAGCTCTGCAACACCTTGAGAAACAGCCGCAACATTTATGATGTCTTTCTCACCATCAAGCTTTGAAAAAGAAGCCGCAGGACAAAGTTGCCCAACACCAGTTTCAATGACAGATGATTCACCCTCCAGAATATTCAAATTATCACGTACTGCAAATTTTTCTTCAGATTCAACCATTTGAATATCAGCAATTGACGTTGCCTCCACAGATTGCACATTACCATGCGTGTCACTCTCTTTATGCTCATATTCTGAATCAGTTGGGTCATTCCTAGGAACAATTTCAACTGGAATATGACCCTCCGTGCTTTCACATGATTGATTATTCTTATCCTGCACCAAGGGTGTCTGGGAGGTTGCAAATCCCGGTGGTAAAGAATCTTCTTCAAGAAGATCACCTGATTCCTTGATACTGTCACCAGAGTATGAACCAACTGTCAATGAATGATCACCATGAGAATCCATACAGGATGAACTAGGCACTGATGTACTAAACCTCATGGGCTCCAAACTTTCAGTAGAAGCATTGTTCAAACCTGCCAGATTTTTCTCAAAGCCAATGCCTATGCTGTCACAAGCCACTTTACTAGAGACAAAAATGTCATTCTTCTCCGGGCTATCGCCACAAAGAGGGAATTTCGCAACTGTAGTTTCCGACAGTGACTGTTGAGGAATATCAAATCCAGGAGGAGCCGACATTTCTTCGTCCGGCTGACCTGTTGTCATAATCTCAGGGCAAGAATCAATTTCTGGTTGAGAGCCTTGAAGCATTGAGGGATGCATACTGCCTCGTGCAGAGTCTTTACCAGTCAGCAAGTCACAGGTTTCTTCTTTCTCAGCCATACCTTGGTATGTTACACTGCAGAGGTCAACATTTGCTGATTCTAACGCTAACACAACAGAACTTTTATTTGGATCAGAAGACTTGGAGATCCCAGTATTATCACTTTCCAATGACATCTTAAAAGCGGTGCCTATATAACAAGGTCTAGGTGCGTCAAATCCAGGAGGTGCACACATATCTTCTTCCAGGATAGCAGTGTCAGCAGCATAACTGAGTTGTGGTGTACAACTGTCAGGTTTTGAAGGAAAGACACCTTGGGCAGAATTCTTATCCCTCTGTAGTTCTAAGCCTTCTTCTTTTGCAGGCATAGTCCCAAAATTTATGCCAGTGTGATCTACAGCAGGAGCAGTTGACTCTAAAGCCAACACAATGACATTGGTTATACCACTGCTAGAAATGGGGGGAGGGTTTGCAGGATTGCGGTTTGGCTTAACATCTCTTGTTAAGTTGGCATGGCTCACTTCTGAACATTTACTGAGTTCATTGGTCTTAACAGGAGCAGATGCAACGATGGAGGGATTGAGCACAAGATGAAGATCCCTCGACTGTCCAACACTGGATGAAATATCACACGACACAGCTGTCCTTGAATCCTTAATGGCTAAGGCAACAGAAGCATCATTCTTGTGCGTTTCATCCTGGACATTCTTTGACTGAGAAACACTTATTTGCCGACTCCTGGTAGCAATAACTTTGCGCCCAACAATCTCCAACCCTTTGCCATCTTGCAGACCTAGATTATCAGGGACAGCAACTGCTACTGTACTTTTTCTCCTTCCCCGCCGACGTGGCACCACTTCACCAACTTGGCCTTTCTGACTTTGTCCCTGGGTTTGCAGAGGTGCAGGTATCCGAGGAATCACAGGAGCATCCGGAGTACCAGAAGGCAGAGAACTTGACTCTGAAGCAGCAGGAATGTTGGGAGAAAACCCTACACTTACGTGGTGCAACCCACTAACACCAGCTACACCAGTGGAACCTGGCACAAAACCAGAGACTGTGACAACAGGAATTACAGGAACTGTAACAACATGAGCGCCCGTCCCCACATTAACAGCCCCAGAGGGCGCCGTAACATATGCCACAGTTGAAGTAACAGTAGCCCCCTTGTTTTTCAACTGCTCACCTGAGTTTGAATCTTGAGCAATAGGGGCTTCAGCAGCAGTAGAACTTGTCTGGCCCCGTTTCCTACCCCTGCGTCGTACTGGCTCAGTTCCACTTTGAGGCTTCTGGGTTTGTTTTCTGCCACGCCTGAGCCCAGTTGATCCGGGCAGGGCAGAATCAGAGCTGGCAACAGCAGAGTGTCCAGTGATTCCACGAAGCTCAGCTCCAGCACTAGGGGGAATGATCTCGACCCCCAAGCCAGTAGAAGACCCAGACACATAGGCTTGACCCTGGGAGACATCAGAAGATGCTGAAGTAGCCACAGCAACAGCAGCGGCATCTGACGGTGTTTGCTTAACTGACTTCTCACTAGGTTTTAGATCTCGGAGAGCTATGCCAGCTCCAGATTCCTTAACAGCGGAATTCAGATGCTCTGACAGAACATTTGATTTACATGGTTCTGTATCTGTCACAGGAGCTACTATCTTTGAAGCAACATCGGCAGAAGCTTGTTTANCTGGCACTTCGGACGATTTTAAATCCTCAACAATTAAGCTAGTGGAACCATCTGAGGACTTGGGAAGCAAGGCACCTGGATTCCCTGCCAAAGTATTATTGTTCTGTGTTGGAGCTGTATTAACTGTCGCACATATATTTGAGGATGGCTGTTTGACTGGCTGGTCATTAGGTTTTGGATCTTGAACAACTAAACCAGAAGCAGCAGAAGATGAAGGACGACCAGGTTTCCTTCCCCTACGCCTAACAGTTTCAGCCCCTGACTGCCCTTGTACATTCTTCGCAATTGACTGCACTTTCCGACCTTGACGTTTAGGTTGAGGAACAGATGTGCAGCCAGGGCTGGATTCAGCCACAGGATTAACAGAGGACGGCAAAGGTGAGACTGCTTGAGAGTTTGGAGAAATTACAGCATGCACCTGTTGACTAACACCACAAACATCATTTGGTACGGCAGAGGCATCTTGAGAATTCAGACCAGTGGACTCCAAAGTGCTTGCAGCTGTTACTTTATGTGCTTCAGGTTTACCGACTCCGTCGGCAGAACAGGCACTTATTGGTGTTCTCCTTGGCCTCCCACGACCACGCTTGACCGGTGGTGTAACATCTTTATTGACAAGTGCTGATGACACCAGAGTGGGCGGAACAGCTTGGGGAGTCTGCGAAGAGAGTTCTACTTTGCAGGCAGTTTGACTATTGCTAGCTGGCATCAGGACATCCACCTGTTCCCCCTTTGGTTTCGCAGCTTCAGGAGAGTCAGCCTGACACATTTTTTCGAATTCCTCCTCAGTCCACTGTTCTTCATAAGAGCGTACCTATATACAATAGAGAGGGAATGTCAGTTTCATAAGTGCCTCAATAGAAGTAACAATTGAGATGGAGATGTTAACACAATTAACTGCTGCTAGCTTCTACCAAGATGAAAACAAAGACACCCAGACAAAAAAGCGAAGATTGCTACCAATCCCTACTTTACACATTAACTATGAGGCAAAAGTGACAACTAGATATGCTAAAGCAATTAACCCCCACTATCTTTACCAACATGAAGACGCAGATACCTAGGTGAAAAAGAAAGGGTAAGATTGCTATCAATTCCTACTACACTGTTATATATTAACCAACCTCTCGAGCCCGCTTGCCTCTTCCATACTCTTGAGTATCAAAGCCTCCTAGATAACCACTCTTCCTTTTCATCCCAGAACTAGAAGAAGCTTCAGCACTAGATACTTCATATATCTTCATTGCTTCATAGAACGCCTTCAGATCATCATCTGTTACCAGACGTGAGGGCAAGGGAGGTATATCCTCAGAACAGCGATTTCCCTGCTCCAATACTAGCCTCTTCCATAATGCCTTCATATTTAATGAAACAGTGAGATTAT
>NCQT01031564.1:0-10617 GCA_002740465.1 Stenocereus thurberi | reverse complement strand
GAACAGGCACCAAGAAGCTCATCTACATAATAGTTCAGTCACACAACTAATCAGCGACCCAACTCGTATAATGCACCAATGATCATGTATAATGAATGTGAATATCTATATATATGCTGATATGACCTTGGATGCACTACCATGCTACCTTTCTTACAAATGCGGTATACCCATCTATAGATGTGAACCCATGCAAATGTAACTCTACTGTCATCAAGTCACGCATTACATGCATTGTGCTCAATTACTCCAACTATAACATGAGAAAACAGAATTCATGTACTGTAAATGATGATTGAAGGGTCATGTTGTGCAACTAATCGCACAAATCAAATCGCTCGACTAATGCAGCGATATGTTTAATCACGTTCAAGCCAAGTAACCACTGAAAACTCATTCTCTTAACATTCGACCACAAAACACCGACGGCCACTCACAACAATCCTAGCTATAGGTACTTCTATGGCTTCACGCAGCACATGAAGCGATATTGATTTCTTAAGACATGTAGACTCGCAGGGTTGTCAAATAGGGAAAACACCTAGACGTGTATGACGCGTACAATCCCCAATTGCAGCCTGTGGCCAACGGTGTGCCCTAGAGCTCGTCTAAATTTAGGGGAGATTGGCGACCAATAGGCTATGATCATTCTGAGTATGGTCAACATTAATGGTCTTATTGGTATGCATGGAGGTCGTATAAGACACACCTATCCAATAAGTGATCATAGGAGTCTTATCGTGTAGGTCGCTCACCTTAGTAGGAATCGTTTACTACGTATAATTCCAAAGTCTGCTAGGTTCTCTCTCCCTTGTTCTTTCTAGGTGTATTAGGGTTCATTCTAGCCAAAACATTGTCCACCCACATCACGAATAACAGCCCTTATGATAGAAAGCAAGTAATACACTGTACAGGCAGCAAGACAAAGACGGGGAACGATAGGTACACTTATGCAATTTTCAACAAGATCCTACCACTAGCATTGAATCTTTCAAGCATGCCTATGAAAATATCCCCTAATTTCCTCAAGCAATTCAGAATTCACAAGTGGAAGGTATCATTTAGTTGGATTATCGATCATAGCAACTGATCTCCAATTATTCAACTCCTAGTCCCCTACGAACGATTCCATTCATGTACACATCTTAGCATGTACACATTCACAAGCAACATCTCGACATGCATAAGGACATGTACTTGTGAACCTAAGCTCATTCATCATTACTAAAGGAACGCAAGTCCTTCGGTGCAAAGTAAAATTTAACTCAACAGCCAGAAGGACATTAACATTTCAAAATCTTGAATTTCAAAGGTGGAAAATAACTTATCTATTTTTTGCCCCCTGCTTTCTTTATTGTAGGGCCCGAGGAGCAATCCGCATGTAGAGGCAAAAACTGAGGGCCGAAAAAGATTTCCAATTGTTCGATTTTAAATCAACGTGCTTTAACTTTCAATTGTTTTATCAGGGTGCAGGAATAAAAATTTACTATTCGAACCATCACTTAGCTTACACAAGAATACGTAAGTTAATTGGGTTCACATTCTAACGTGTGACTCACATTTTATCCCACCAACTTAACTGAATCACATGATAGCAAGCCAGTTAAGTCAATTAGTACGTTAGGAACACATTGTACCAATGGAGCATCCACAATGCCAGCTCAAGGTGTCGGAAGCCATTTAGCTCCTATACTAATGCATAACTCGTCGCTTTTGATCAATCGACCTACTTGGGTTGCACATAAGTCGCAAATGACCATGCCATAAGGTACTTGCACACAGGGCACGTCACTTATCTCATTATCACAAAGTGTTCCTCGGCAGCTATACGAAATGCATGACTCAGGTTGCAGTCTATGGTCACATGACCTTGCTCTGATGCCATCTATAACACCTCTAACCCCTAGAGTTAGGAATATTAATCATTTATGAAATCCTACTTAAATTCTGGGCCGAAACGGAAAGAGTTCCGCCTAAAAATGGGCTAAAACTAGGCTTCTAGCCTTACAATAGGTTCCTGCATTTGGTAAATGCATAAACATATATTCATAACTCAATAGCTACATGCCGGAGATCATAACTCTACAGGCGACACACCCGGAGTACACCAGGAATAACGTTCAATAGATAGAGAGAAAAATAAGAATACAGCTCAACAGATTATACATCCGGAGCACTGGGGTTTACATCCCATAATAAGTAAAACGCTATGCAAATGACTGACCACATAGATGGTTGGCCCACACGGCCCTTCAGAGAGACTATTACTTAATATACTATGCATGAACCGACATAATTAACTTACAGGGCTCGCATACTCATGAATACATTACACAACATTAATAAGCTGATAAATCTACGTTATATAAGTCCCTCCATATTTTTCCAAAGTGCTAGAAGCCTCCGGTTCAACTTGCGTAGGCCAGACTGTACTTGTCATAACCAAATCTTTGGAAAAGGGGGAAAAGATAGGGGATTAGCTACCACACGCTCAGTGAATGATTCCCAACCCCTAAAAAACAAAACAGTTGCACATCGCACTTTAGGTAGCGCACACACATAATCCGATACATAATATTATATAAAAAGCATGTAGGGTCTTCCACATCTGCTATCACTTCAATGACCTCTCTTACACGATGATAACCCTATTCTCCTTCTAATTCACGCACAAGGTACTTAACTTGCCTGAACTAAGTCTCTTATAGCTTATTAGTGGTAATCCCATGTCATATCAACATAATGTCACACAATATAAGCATAACGTCGCATAATACCCACACAGGATTCATTAATAAGCTATTTGATTCAATAATTCAGGTATAATGGAATACTTAGCCCACATATAAACACCCATCATCAAGGAGTTTAAACAAAATGACCAACTGAGACTCCTCATTGCAAGAAAGTGAGATTAATACGTATCTCTTACACTAATGGAAATTCTTATAAAACCATCGTTATGCACTTGGTAGATAATTGGAACTCAATAAAAACTTTTTTCAAGAAGATATACACCTTTTTCAAGTCTTTACACTAACATCACCCTCGAATGAGGCATTTACATCACACAACAAGTACGAAATCATTTTTGTAAGGCGTCAGATTCTCATACTTGTTCTTGGTACAGGTGACGCTGTCACTCGTGTTTCATCATACCGGTTTGATCATCACTCACATTTCGTATTATACCCGGGGAAATTAGTGGACCATTACCCTTGTTAGGATTTTTTAAGGTTCTCACTTTTGGATCTATCTCCCTAGCATTAGGGTTCTCACAAACCGAGGTTCTCACAAATCGGGTTTGCTTCCTAATCATTTATTAAAGCATCTAGCACATTCTCCTAGTCTAAAACATTTTAGATGCATTCCACATCAAATGCCCTTGCATCGCAACTTTCATTGTTTCAGAAACATTGACATTGTCATTCTCAAGAGGCTTGAACCCATGAGGATTTCGCATTGACCTTTCAAAGCATAGAACCACTCATTTTGGTAAAATATACTTGAAATGAGTTGATGACTACATATTCATTCACTCTTAAAGACAGGTGATATGGAAACTCGTTTTAAGGGCAACATTGCAATCATACATAATTACCTCGATTTTTCACATTCAGACGCAAACATTTCATCTGATGACATGAAATTCTAGACATACTCAAGAGATGTCATTCAGGTCATGAAAGGGGTTTACATAGCATTATCACTACCACCCTCAGCCAACATCTACTCTATCTACCATAGACAGTCACACATTTCGACTTGAGATAACTTGGCATCACGATTGAATAAAGGAAACTATTCTCAGTATGACATAGGGTACATTCAAGTGCAATTACATGTCTATTTTCTTAAGTTCGCTTAACATGCCAAGCAATCAAACAGTTATGAATGCATCAATTTAGAATGAAACTCAATTCAGGCTTACACAACTAACGCATGTGCGAAAACAAGGGTAATATATCACATTTAGTTCATTGTCCGACATCGATTAAGCTTCTACGCTCAACACATATAATGCAGCATTAAACACGATATTGCACTTCGTAATACACAAATTTCACACAACCCGAACTCCCTCCTCATAGCATTGACAACAACAATCCTCAAAACCATTTTAGTTCAACCCAAATGATTCACCTAATACTTACAGTTTCTCAACTCGTTGTAGTTTCAATCTAACTGCTAAATCAGCTATCACAAATATTTCAAAAACATTTGTAAATTAGTATCAGATTTAGGGATCAGGAATGACCCACCTCGACTCCAAGCTAAGGACCCAACTCCTGGGCTAGTTGGGTAAATTTTCACGCTGAATTCGTGTTCCACACATGTAGGTTGTGATGGTACTAGTGTTGGTCATGGTGGTTTCCAAACCCTAACCTAACCCCAAGTCCTTGCATCAGGCGGCCGTTGGTGGTCATCGGACTCGAGCCCACCGGTGGGGACACCTCATCGCCGCCAAACCTTGCCATCATCGACGCTTGGGTGTAGCCTCAATCCTCTCTCCCATCTTGCTCCCTTACTCTTACTCGTTACCCCCCTCTCCCTCTGTGTCGCGGTGGTTGCTGTGCAAAGTGGTTGCACGAGGTAGGACAATGGGTGGCCAGCACACCGGCGGCCTCGTCTCGCCCTCTCTCTCTTGTGTTGGCCATCGGGGAGGGTGTTACGAGGAACCAAGAAGAAGAACCCCCCTTTCTTATTTTTTCGAAGAAAAGGGGGGCTCGGCCCCCTTTTTGTTCCCTTTCCCCTTGTTTTGTTTGTTTTGTTGTTTAATCACTCTTACTAAATTGAGTTCGATTCTAAATCATCTCATATCGCTTAACCTCGACCCCAAATATCCTAATTCAGCTTGCCAATTGCACGTTATTACGACTTGGCTAATTTGTAACGAGTTCACTAATTTCATGAAATCGTATAATTAACAAAGAAAAAATTAATAAAAATTACTCACGTAATTATTAAACCTAATTATCGTGAAAAAAAATTCTAAAATAGCTAACTCAATCAAATAAGCTAATAAAAATATTAACTCGAACGGTTAGTCTAAGGTTGAAAACCATGGCCATTACATTCTTCCCTCCTTAAAAGAATTTCCTCGAAATTCCAAAGTTCATAGGTCAGTTAAACACAAGATGCATACAGACGTACTATGATCTACACAAATTGCACTAGGATCCAAAAATTTTCATTTTGCAATCAACTGTATCTTTTAAATAAAAAAAGGGTTTATATTATCCAGTCTCCTCCTTGCCAATCCTCTTCAAGCGTCTACTCACTCTATGTAGGTGTCGGGGACAAATTGCATCGAAAAGGGTAGTTTAGTTGGCATGGATACCCTTTTCAAGATCACGTTAGAAGAAGGGTTAAATAAGAAACCACTTTACACAGAACCACATAAGTTGACAAGTGAGGACCCTTTCTATACACAACAACTAGTGGTACTAATAAAGGTCGAATCAGGGTGCGCGGTCGCATAAAATCCATCATAATGCGTGAAGGAATCGAATCATTTTAGGATTAAGTCAGTTGACGAGGGATTCTATACCATCATGGAATAGAAAGGGCATTGCATAGCGTCACGTAACATACCATAGCGTTACATGAATGACGACACACAAGAATGACAAATAGGTTCGCAACAATGTCGCACTTTGAAATCAAGCATAATCCACAGGCTTAATCCATGTTTCAGTATATATAGGGCATGTTACTGGGGTAACGCATGTGATCATCAATCACTAAGCATAGAATAGCTTAGGGAACGTGGTCCAGCAGCAGGTTAATGACATGGAAGGTTCTTAAAACTTCTTATACATATATTGTTTAACGGGGGTGATGAGGTTGGGCGAGTGTAAGGCCACTACTCCCAACAATGCACCTACAGCGTGACTAGTATTTCAGCCACCCGAGGAAGTCTTTTTCAATTAGGAATCATCACTGAAGCGGTCACTAGTTCCTATAGGTAATGGAATGCGGTACATCAAGCAGTATGAGAGTTAGCAAGGCAGTAATATAGAGCTCCAAGCTGATGTCTCCTATTATGCACACGAATGCTTTCATCCCAATGAAGGATATTCGGCCAACAAGTATAGTTAAATGAGCAATGACGGATACAGTAATCACATTAGCTTAATCACAATGGTTTACCTAATGTAGAACAGCACCCTTAAGTTTCCGTGTGGAAATGGTTTCTCTCTATGTCATGAAGACATGCAGGTAAATTGACATGCCAATGTCCCAATGAGGACGGCATAAGTATACACCACTATATAGTCAAACCGCACCAAAACACTTCAATCAAACACTTTAACTGCCATGTTCCATAACTTTAAGGACCAGTTGATATAGTAAAGGCTTGCATATGACCGCAAGCACACCTACACATCATCATGTCAGATGAAGCACATGAGCAATCACATATTCAAATAGAGGTTAGCCCCTAAAATGCAAGGTACTAGCATGTTATCCTTAGCGAACATAAGATATGCGATGGTGAGCACATGCGAATGCAAATTCTGATAGTCATTGTGTCATGTCTTAAATATATGCACCTTCGGTCACTCAAGCTATAACACAAAGCAATAAGAGTCAAGTAATGCAAGTAACACCCCAACGATCTTATAACGTAATAGGCCACTCACATTAGACCGTGCATTCAACTCAACTGCATCCTATACAGCCTCAAACAGGTACTAAGCAGCTCATGTACTTAACAGTTCACTCACACAACTAGTCAGTTACCCAACTCCTATCATGCATCAATGATCGTGCATATCGACCGTGAGTATCTATATATATGCTAACAGGACCTTGGATGCTCTACCATGCTACCTTTCTTACAAATTTGGTTTACCCATCTATAGATGGGAACCCACACAAATGTAACTCTATTGTCATCAAGTCACGCATTACATACATCGTGTTCAATTACTCCAACTATTACATGAGAAAACAGAATTCATGTACTGTAAATGATGATTGAAGGGTCGTGTTACATAACTAACTAACAAATCAAATCGCTCAACTAATGCAGTGATATATTTAATCAAGTTTAAGCCAAGCAACCATCGAAAACTCATTCTCTTAACATTCGACCACGAACACATTGACCGCTACTCACAACAACCCTAGCTATAGGTACTCCGATGGCCTCATGCATCACATGAAGTGATATTCACTCCTTAGGACATGCAGACTCGTGGGGTTGTCACATAGAGAAAACACCTAGACGTGCATACACGCATACAATCCCCATTTGCTACCTACGGTTAACGGTATGCCCTAAAGGTCGTCAAACTTTAGAAGGGATTGGCGACCAACGGGCTATGATAATTCTGAGTATGGTCGACATTAATGGTCTTATTGTATGTGTGGAAGTCTTGTAAGACACACCTATCCAATAAATGATCATAGGAGTCTTACCGTGTAGGTCACTCACCTTAATAGGAATCGTTAACTATGTACAATTCCAAAGTCTGCTAGGTTCTCTCTCCCTTGTTCTTTCTAAGTGTGTTAGGGTTCATTCTAGCCAAAACATTGTCCACCCACATCACGAATAACAGCCCTTATGATAGAAAGCAAGTAGTACACTATACAGACAACAAGACAAAGATTAGGAACGACAGGTACACTTTTGCAATTTTCAACAAGATCCTACCGCTAGCATTGAATCTTTCAAGCATGCCTACAAAAATTTCCCCTAATTTCCTCTGGCAATTCGGAATTCACAAGAGGAAGGTATCATTTAGTAGGATTATCGATCATAACAAGTGATCACCAATCATCCCTCTCCTAGTCCATTACGAACGATTCCATTGATGTGCACATCTTAGCATGTACACATTCACAAGCAAGATCCTAACATACATAAGAACATGTACTTGTGAACCTAAGCTCATTCATCATTACTAAAGGAATGCAAGTCGTTTTATGCAAAGTAAAACTTAACTCAACAGCTAGAAGGACATTAACATTTCAAAATCTTGCACTTCAAAGGTAGAAAATAACTTTCCTATTTTTTGCCTCTTCTCTACCACCTCTAACTACGTCCGCTCTCTCTATTGTAAGGCCTGAGGAGCAATCCACACGTAGGCATAAAAAATGAGATTCGAAAAAGATTTCCAATCGTTCGAGTTTAAACCAATGTGCTTTAAATTTCAATTGCTTTATCAGGGCGTAGGAATGAAACATTTACTATCTGAGCCATAACTTAGCTCACACAAGAATACGCAAGTTAATTGGGTTCACATTCTAACACATGACTTACATTTTATCCCATCAGCTTAAGCGAATCAAATGATCGTCAACAAGTCAAGTCAATTAGTACATTAGGAACACACTGCACAAATGGAGCATCCACAATGCCCGCTCAAAGCGTAGAGAGCTATTTAGCTCCTATACTAATGCATAACTCGCCCCTTTTAATCAATCGACCTACTTGGGCCACACATAAGTCGCAAATGACCATGCCATAAGGCGCACTTGCACATGGAGCATAGCATATATCTCATTATCACAAAGTGTTCCTAGGAAACTATACGAAATGCAAGACTCAGGTCGCGGCCTATGGTCATAGGATCTTCCTCTGATACCATCTGTAATACCCCTAGCCCCCAGTGTTAGGAGCATTAATGATTTCTTAAATCCTACTGAAATTCTGGTGCGAAACGGATAGAGTTCCGCCTAAAAATGGGCTAAAACTAGGTTTCTAGCCTTACAATAGGTTCTTGCATTCAATAATGCATAAACATATATTCATAACTCAATGGCTACATGCTAGAGATCACAACTTTACGGGCCACAGATCCAAAGTACACCAAGAATAAAGTGCAATACATAGAGAGAAAAATAAGAATACAACTCAACGAATCACACATCCAGAGCACTGGGATTTACATCTCATAATAATTAAAACCGCTAAGCAAATGACTGACCAAATTGATTATGGCCCACACAGTGATTTAGAGTGACTATTACTTAATATACTATACATGAACCGATATAATTAACTTACAGGGCTTGCATACTTATGAATACATTACACAACATTAATAAACTCATAAATGTATGTTACATAAGCCCCTCCACATCTTTGCAAAGCACAAGAAGCCTCTGGTTCAACTTGCGTTGGCCAGACTCTAAATGTCAGAACGAAATCATAGGAAAAAGGGGAAAAGACAGGGGATGAACTACCACACACTCAGTGAATGATTCCCAACCCCTAGAAAACAAAACAGTTGCACATCGTACTTTAGGTAGCACACACATAATCTGATATATAATATTATATAATAAGCATGTAGGGTCTTCCACATCTATCATCACCTCAATGACCTCTCTAGTACTATCAAAACCCTATTCTCCTTCTAATTCATACACAAGGTACTTAACTTGCCTGAACTAAGTCTCTTATAGCATATTAGTGGTAATCCCATGTTATATCAACATAACATCACATAATATAAGCAAAACGTCGCATAATACCCTTATAGGATTCATTAATAAGGTATTTCATGTAATAATTCAGTTATTGGATGCAATAGAACACTTAGCCCACATATAAACACCCATCATCAAGGAGTTTAAACGAAATCACCAACTGAGACTCCTTTTAGCAAGAAAGTGAGATTAATGCATATTGCTTACACCAATGAAAATTCTTATAAAACCATCATTATGCATTTGGTAGATAATTGGAACTCAATAAAAGGTCTTTTCAAGAAGATATGCACCCTTTTCAATTCTTTACACTATTATCACTATCGAATGAGGCATCTACATCACATAACAAGTACGAAATCATTTTCATAAGGCATCGAACTCTCATCTTTGTGCTTGATACGGGTGAGGTTGTCACTCACATTTCATCGTACTGGTGTGATCGTCACTAAATTTCATATTATCCTCGGGGGAAATTAGTACCACTACCCTCGTCAAGGTCTTCTAGGGTTTTCACTTCTAGGTATATATCCCTTGGCATTAGGGTTCTCATAAACCTGGTCTGCTCCCTAATCATTGTATCACAAACAATGACATTCTCATTCTCAAGAGGCTCAAAGCCACAAGAATTTCGCATTGACCTTTCAAAGCACAGAACCACTCATTTTGGTAAAATATGCTTAAAACGAGTTAATGACTACATATTCATTCGCATTTAAAGACAGGTGATACAGAAACTCGTTTTAAAGGCAACATTGCGGTTATACATAATTACCTCGATGTTTCACACTTCAGATGCAAACATTTCATTCGATGACATGAATTTCTAAACATACTCAAGAGATGTCATCCAGGTCATGAAAGGGGTTTACCTAGCATAATCACTACCACCCTTTGTCGACATCTACTCTATCTGTCATAGATACTCAAACATTTCGACTCGAGATGACATAGGGTTAAAAGTGCTATTACATGTCTATTTTCTTAAGTTCGCTTAACACACCAAGCAATCAAACAGTTATGAATGCATCAATTTAGCATGGAACTCAATTCAGGCTTACGCAAGTAACGCATGTCCAAACCTAAGGTTAACATATTGCATTTAGTTCATTGACGCACATTGTTAGATTTGAGAGTACACAAACACAAGAGGGGGGTGAATTGTGTTGGCAA
>NCQT01031509.1:72200-83933 GCA_002740465.1 Stenocereus thurberi | reverse complement strand
CCCTCCATTGGCCCTTATTGTGCATGGCTGGAGGGCTTGCTTACGAAAATTATATGGACTACATTCTTTAATCCTTCCTATGATTTTTCTAAGACCTTTGATAAGATTCAAAGGATATTCATTATCTTTGATGTGATTTTCATTATTTCCTCTTGTCTCGTATTTTCTAAACTGTGGTCGCAGGAGTTCAATAAGCACCTATGTGTTTTGACGACATCTAATTTCACGGGGCAAGTCCTGAGGTTATGGAGTGGCTAGTACTCCATTTGCCCCGTTTGCGAGGACATCTTAGCTTAGGTGCATCCAACATCTAACCTAGTGAGATTGGTCTCTTTTGTTTCCCATTTCCTTTCTCGTTGTTTATTTCCTTGTAATAATGCTTTAATTAAGCATAGGGGAAGGCTAGTTTCATGTTTTCCTTTTTGTTTTTTTTTTTTTTTAGTTTGCATACTAGTTAAAGCATGTTGTTTTAGGTTTCTTTTTGTTTACACTAGTGTGTTGCATTTAGTTACATTTTAGATTTGCATATAGGTTTTTAAGTTGAGATGGTGTGGACTAGTTTGAGATGCTCTCAAGTGATGATTCTTTAGGCAAAATGGTTTTTGTGAGCTTGAGTGATTTTTGATGTGCAATCTCTTTTGGTGTGAAATTTATGAAGCTTTTGTGAATATTTCTTGCTTTAACCCTTGTCTTGATTGAGAACTATGTTACCCCCTAGATTCCTTAGGACTAATGTTGGTACACGAGAGCCATTTTATGAACTAATTATGATTTTTGTATATATCTTGTGAGACTTTGAGCCTTCTTTGAACGGATTCATCATATTTAGTCTCTTGTTTGTTCATGTGTGTGACTCTTCTATGTTGCATCTCTAGAAGTTATATAGATTCTTGATCAAAACCACATTAGCATGCGCCATATGATAGATGCATTCTTTCTCAGGACATTTTAGCCACATACGCAAATAGCTTACTCTTGTATTACATGCTTATTCCTTTCACTAGCCCCTTTGAGCTATAATCCTTTTCTTGTTGTGATCACTTCAAATTATCCTTTGGCCAAACATACATTCCTAACCTTTAAGCCAAGTCCATAGAGCATCACTTCATCTATGTAATGGTTGGTTCTGGGGACAATTAGGCTTAAGGCGGCTTTGGTATGTTGGTTCATTTAGAGATTGATGTTATTAAGCATTTGGTGTTATCTTCCGCTTATATGGATTGTGTAAATATCTATTAGGTTTGAAGTTGATAACTCATGGCCCTATACAATTCAATAGTTGATATTTTCATTTCATTTCCAACTAAAGGGAAAAAAAGAAGGAAAAAAGTCATGTTGAAAAAAAAAGGAAAAACAGAAGAACACGAATATTTTTTTTTTAAAAAAAGAATGAATAACTTATTGGCATTAGGCATGTAAATAGCTTGAGTTCCTTTCTTTGTCAACTGATTTCTTACATGATTCATTGGGGTATATTTATTGAATTGTTGGAGTTTGGAGTATTGGTGAAGTTCATGATTTCTTAGTATCTTATTGGTTGTTCCCTAGTTGTTTGGCTACCTTGCTCTACATTGCCCAAATTTAGTAGTCTACTCCTCTCCCTTAACCCTTCCAACCCCCACTACAACCCATGTAAAGTCCTCTTAATTGTTTTGTGCATCTTATATCCTTAGTGATGGAAAATTTGAGAGCCTTGTCAAGCACATGGTAGTTTACATCTTTGGAATGAATCTTCAGTAGACGTATGCCATATTTTAAACACATGGGTGCTAGTAATTCACACTTACCAAAAGTGAGGTTCCACTGGTCTAATTTGCTCAACAATTCCATCTACTTACGTGATGTGCTTTGTGGTTCTTTTGAGGCGATCAAGTTTGATGTCGAGCTTTTAGTCATATAGTTACTTGAAAACATTCACCTTTCCTTGATTTTGAAATGTATTGTGCTTTATTTGGGGGTTGTCATTGATTGATATTCCTATTAGTGATGTGTTATCCATTACCTAGTCTGACAAGGTTTTTACAATTTTGAGTTTTAGAAGCATCTCCCCTTATTAGTTTTATTTCGTGTTTGCTTGAGGACAAGTAAGGGTTTAAACATGGTGGGATGATGAATGTCATATTTACATAGGATTCTATTAGTATTTGGGAGTCATTCTTGGGCATTATGAGCTTAATTGTATGACTTGTGCCCCTATGTCCACTACTATGCTTGGTTTCACTTATTTTGGGAGTGTTTACAGATTTTAACTTTGTGACCCAAGTTATATGAGTAAAATGAAGATATGGATCAAAGAAGGTAACAAAAAATGGCCCAAAAATGCCCAACACGGACCAATCATGGCCAGTACCACGGCCCTGAATAATCCAAGAGAAGCAGTGGGATAAAAAATTGATCAACCAATATAACCAGAGTTCACCATGGTTTGATCATGGTGGTGCCCACGATTCATGGTGAACTTTGTTTCCCAGAGATGGCTTGATTTCTTTGTGGTTGCTCGATGTCCAGGTGTTTTTTTTTTTTATGTTTGTCGCCTTCATTTCTGCCACAAAAGCCCTCTTTTATTGCTTCCCCCATAACCCCATGTCCATTCCACTACCTAGACGACAATTAGACTCCATTTTTAGAGTGAGGGAGAATAAGCAGAAGAGGGTGATTTACAAGGAAGCAAGATCGTGTTTGCAATTGATGAATTCAAGCAAGCATTCGAGCTGACCAATTCCTCTCCCTTCTCTCCTCTTTTCTCTTCAGATTTTTGCGCTTTTTAGATTGGTGTTGATTTGTTATGTTAAGTTTTGAACTGTTAATCTTGGAATTCATTTGAATTCTCATGATTGAATCAAATCTTGTTTTGATATAAAAGTGCTTTGGTTTTGTTAGATTTATTCTATTGAATCTTAGACATAGAATTGCTAGTTGGAAACTTAATCAACTTCTTACTTATCTTAGACATTTGGTGAAGGACTGAAAGGTGAAGCTGGATGTTAGAAAACTAATATTCGACCTAAGTGTGCGGGATCTTGAGAAAGAATGACCATTTAAGAAACCCCTAAATTTTGGTTATTGCATTCCTGATGATCTTAGATTAATTAAAAACCCTTGAGAAATGGTGGTTGATTACGTTTGAGAATTTTCTTTCACCTTGAAAAAGGGACTTGGTAATTCGATTATTGGTTTCTTACTTATCCATTTAAAGAAAAGACACTTGATTAATGCTTGAGTATAAAAATTACTTGATTTGATTAAATCCCTTGATTGTTTAACTATTAGATTAGATAAGTAGCATTGTTTAATTTCATTCCCAAATTTGAATTTCGTTAGCCAAACTTCAGGGAATGTAGCCTGCTAGCTTGACTTGGTCTCTATAGGATCGATCTTGATTTATTGTAATGCCACTATGCCTTGCGGCTCCATCAAGTTTTTGGGACTATTCCCAGGGATTAGTGTCGAATATTAGGTTTATCTCAATACCTTTGACGAAGCATTTTGTTTTTCTTTGAAAATAAAACCCAAAAAAATGAAAAGATAAAAAAAAATTGAGACAAAAAAACGATGGTAATTTTTCATTTTCCCCAACTCAAGCATGAATTATTTTGAAGGCATTTTAAGCGATTAAATGCTTTTTTTGCTTAATGTGGTTATGGTGCGGGTAAATGGGAGATTTTAGACATTGTCGATGAGGTGTAAATAGCAAAACCCAAGCTCTTTTAAGTATTGGTGTTTTTCATGGTAAAAATGTTGATGAAGCATGGTATTTGCTTGAGTGGATTACTTGAGATTCATTTAAGTTTGAGAAGTATAATCATGTCTCTAGATCTTCATTCCTTGAACCTTTTGCATTCTATGCAAGATCTTATTATACTCTTTTTTGGTGTGACTTGTGTAATTCTTCTAACCATGCTATAATTTTAGCTCTTATTATGCATGTTACGCTCAATGTGACTTTGCGTCACCCGTGCATAATACTGATGTTCTCTTGACCTTACCTGATTAATCCTTCCCGTTAGCACGGTGCACAGGGCTCGAGATAGGTGAGCCTTTTGGTGTGGTTGCTAGGTTTAGAGTTGTTGATGCATGATTTGTGCCAGAAGATATTTTCAATGAGTTGCATGATCTATTTGAGACTCGTTTAGCGCATTCACATGATGCATTTATGCATAGGGAGTCTCCTAGCCTTTGCTGTGATAGTGTTCTCCCCAATCCCCCTAATCATTTTCATGTTTCCCCTCTTTATTCATTACCTTTTCCTTCCTGAAGTATCACATTGATGTGTCCATTGATAATCCTACGATATATGATGCCACTATTTGTTTGGGCTATGAGGATAACATGTTTGATATGCTTGGTGGGGATGTTGATAATTATATGTCCCTAAGTTACTTTAGAGGGTATGATACTCAATTGCCTGTTATTGTGTATCGCTAGAGGACTTGCCTAGGAAAATTATATGGACTACATTCTTCAATCCTTCCTATGATTTTTCTAAGATCTTCGATAAGGTTAAGAGGATACTCATTGTCTTGGATGTGATTTTGGTTATTTCATTTATCTTGTATTTTCTAAATTGTGAGCACATGAGTTCGATAAGCTCCTACGTGTTTTAACGACATCTATTTTGATAGACCAAGTCCTCAAGTTGTGATGGAGTGGTTGATGCCCCTTTTGCCCTGTTTGAGAGGAGGGCTTAGCTTAGGTGCATCCAGTCGCTAACCTGGCGAGATTGGTCTCTTTTGTTTCCCATTTCCCTGCGCCTTGTTTATTCCCTTTGAATAATGCTTTATTTAAGCATAGCGGAAGGCTACTTTCATGTTTTTCGTTTTTTTTTTTTTCTTTAGTTTGCATTCTAGTTGAAGCATGTAGTTTAGGTTTCTTTTTGTTTGCACTAGTATACTGCATTTTAGATTTGCATAGAGGATTTTATGTTGAGATGGTGTAGATTAGTTTGAGATGCTATCTAAAGATGATTCTTTAGGCAAAAAGGTTTTCGAGAGCTTGAGTAACTTTTGATCTGTAATCTCTTTTGGTGTGAAATTTATGAAGGTTTTATGAATATTTGTTGTTTTGACCCTATCTTGATTGAGAGCTATGTTGCCTCCATAGTCCTTAGCACTAATGTTGTTACGTGAGAGTCATTTTATGAGCTAATTGAGACTATGGTAGACATCTAGTGGGACTTTGAGCCTTCTTTAGACTAATTCATATGATCTAGTCTCATGTTCAGTCATATGCATGAGTCTTCAATGTTGCGTCTCTAGAACTTCTCAAGATTCTTATTCAAAACCATGTTAGCACGTGCGTAGTTGATGATATGATAGAGCCATTCTTTCTTAGGACATTTTAGCCACAAAGCCAAATGGCCCACTCATTTCTTACATGATTCATTGGGGTAAGTTCATTGAATTGCTAGAGTTTGGAGTGTTGGTGAACTTCATGGTTTCTTGGTGTCTTATTGGTTGCTCCCTAGTTGTTTGGCTACCTAGCTCCACATTGCCCAAATTTAGTACTCTACTCCTTTCCCTTAACCCTTCTAACCCCACTATAACCCATGTAAAGTCCTCTTAATTGTTATGTCCATGTTGCATTCTTAGTGATGGAAAATTTGAGAGCCTTATCAAGCATATGGAAGTTTGCATCTTTGGAATGAGTCTTAAGTGAACCTATCCCATATTGTAAACACATGGCGATAGTAATTCATACTTCCCACAAGTGAGGTTTTATCGGCCTAATTAGCTCTACAATTCCATCTCCTTGCGTGATGTGCATTGTGGTTCTTTTGAGGTGATCAAGTTTTAAGTCAATCTTTTGGTCGTACTGTTATTTAAAAACATTCACCTTCCCCTGATTTCGAAATGTATTGTGCTTTATTTGGGGTTGTCAACAGTTGATATTCTGGCTAGTGATGTGTTATCTAATGCCTAGTCTGAGGAGGTTTTTACTTTTTTGTGTCCTAGAAGTATCTCCCCTTGTTGGTTTTATTTAGTGTTTTCATGAGAACAAGCAAGGGTTTAAGCATGGTGGGATGATCAATGTAGCATTTGCATAGGATTTCATAACTATTTGGGAGTCATTCTTGGACATTATGAGCTTAATTATATGATTTATGACCCTATTTCTACTCCTACGCTTGGTTTTGCTTATTTTAAGAGTGTTTACAGATTTTAACTTTGTGAGGCAACTTATGTGAGTATAATTAAGATATGGATCAAAGAAGGTAGTAAAAAATGCCTCAAAGACACTCGACATGAACTAATTGTAGCAAGTACCATGGCCCTAAATGATCCAAGAGAGGCAGCGGGACAAAAATCGATCGACAGTTATGACCAGAGTCCACCATAGCCGGACTGTGGTGGTGCCCATATTTCATGGTGAACTTTGTTTTCCTGAGTCGGCTTGATTTCTTTGCGGTTGTTCGACTTCCAAGTGTTTTTGATGTTTTGCAGCCTTCATTTCTGCCATAAAAAGCCCTGTTTTATTTCTTCCCTGGTAACCGCATGTGCATTTCACCATCCAGACAAGAGTTAGACTCTATTTTTAGAGTTAGGGAGAGCAAGTTGAGGAGGGAGATTCGCGAGGAAACGGAATCGGGTTTGCAATCAATAGATTCAAGCATGCGTTCAGGCTTAGTAATTCTTCTTCCTTCTCTTCTCTTTTCTCTTTAGATTTTTATGCTTTTTGGATTAGTATTCATTCTTAAGCTAAGTTTTGAATTGTTAATCTTGGAATTAGGTTGAATTCTCGTGATTGAATTAAATCTTGTTTTGATCAAAAAGTGCTTTGGATTTGTTGAGTTTATTCTATTGAATATCGGACATTGAATAGCTAGTTGGAAACTTGATCAACTTCTTGGTTGTCTTAAACATTTAGTGAAGACTGAATGATGAAACTGGATGTTGGAAAACTAATATTCGACCTAAGTTTGTGGGATCTTTAGAAAGAATCATTGTTTAAGAAACCCCTAAAAGTTTTAATTGCATTCTTAATGATCTTGGATTGATTAAAAACCCTTGACAAATGGTAGTTAATTTGATTTAGGAATTTGCTCCCACCTTGAAAGAGGAATTTGATAATTCGATTATTGGTTTTGGAATTATCCATCTAAAGAAAAGACGCTTAATTAGTGCTTGAGTTAGAAAATTGCTTGATTTGATTAAATCCCTTGATTGTTTAACTATTAGATTAGATAAGGAGCATAGTTTAATTTCATTCACGAATTGGAATTTGCTTGCCCTGACTTGAGCGAACATAGTCCGGTAGCTTGACCTAGTTTCTGTAGGATCGATCTTGATTTGCTGTAATGCCACCGTATGCTTACGGCCCTATCATATTTTTGAGGCTGTTGCCGGGGACTAGTGCTGAATATGGGGTTTTTCTCAATAGGTTTGACTAAGCATTTTCTTTTTCCTTGGAAAAAAACCCGAAAATACATTGAAAAGATAAAAAAATTTTGAGGAAAAAAAATCATAGCAATTTTTCATTTTCCCTAATTCAAGTGTGAATGATTTTGGAGGCATTTTAAGTGATCAAATACTTCTCTTGCTCAATGTGGTAATTGTGCGAGTAAATGGGAGATTTTTGACATTGTCGATAAGGGTGTGAATAGTAAAACCTAAGTTCTTTTAGAGCTTTCATGGTAAAAATGTTGATGAGCCATGCTATTTTCTTGAGTAGATTACTTGGGATTCATTAGAGTTTGAGAAGGGTAGTCATGTCTCTGGATATTCATTCTTTGAACCTCACGCATTTTATGCTAAATCTTAATATGCTCCTTCTTGGTGTGACTTGTGTAATTCTTCTTACCATGTTAGAAATTCGTGCCCTAATTATACATGTTATGCTCAACGTGACTTGGCATCAACCATGGATAATACTGATATTGTCCTGACCTTACCTGATCCATCCTTCGCTTTAGCTCAGTGCACGGGGCTTAGTGTTGTTGATGAATGTTCTATATTGAAGGATATTTTCGATGAGGTGCATGATCTAGCTGAGACTCCTTTGGAGGGTTCACGTGATGTATTTGTGCATAGGGAGTCTCCTAGCCTTTGTTGTGATACTATTCTCCCCAGTCCCCTTGATCATTTTCATGTTTCACCTCTTTGTTCATTACCCTCTCCTTCCGTCAAGTATCACATTGATTTGCCTATTGATAATCCTAGTGATATATGATGCCATTATGGATTTGGGCTATGAGGATAACATGTTTGATATGCTTGGTGGGAATGTTAACAATTTTGTATCCCTCGGTTACTTTAGACGGTATGATACCTCTATTGCCCTTATTGTGTATGGCTAGAGGACTAACCTAGGAAAATCATGTGGACTACATTCTTTAATCCTTCCTGTGATTCTTCTAAGACCTTTGATAAGGTTAAAAGGATACTCATTGTCCTTAGTGTGATTTTGTTTATTCACTCTTATCCTGTATTTTCTAAATTGTTGTCCCAGGAGTTTGATAGGCTCCAATGTGTTTTAACGACATCTAATTTGACGGGCCAAGTCCTGAAGTTGTGATGGAGTGTCTTGTGCTCCATTTACCCCATTTGTGATGAGGACTTAGCTTTAGTGCATCCAACCCCTAACCTGGTGGGATTGTTCTCTTTTGTTTCCTGTCTCCCTTCTCCTTGTTAATTTCCTTTGAGTAATGCTTTATTTAAGCATGGGGGGGAGCCTAGTTTTATGTTTTCCATTTTGTATTTTTTTTTAATTTTTTGTTTGCGTACTAGTTGAAGCATGTAGTTTTCGATTTCTTTTTATTTGCACGGATGTGTTGCACTTAGTTGCATTTTAGATTTGCATATAGGATTTTAATTTGAGATGGTGTGGATTAGTTTGAGATGCTCTCAAATGATGATTTTTTAAGCAAAATGGTTTTCGTGAGTCTGAGTAACCTTTGATGTGTAATCTCTTTTGATGTGAAATTTATGAAGCTTTTGTGAATATTTCTTGTTTTGACTCTTGTCTTGATTGAGAACTACGATGCCCCCTGGAGTCCTAAGGACTAACGTTTGTACATGAGAGCTATTTTTTGAGCCAATTCAAACTTTGATAGATTTCCCGTGAGGCTTTAAGCCTTGTTCGGATGGATTTATCATATTTAGTCTCATGTTCGTTCATGTGTGCAACTTTTCCATGTTGCATCTCTAGAAGTTATCTATATTCTTGTTCAAAACCACATTGGCATGTGCAAAGTTGATGATATGATAGCGGCATTCTTTCTCAAGATATTTTGGCCACATAGCCAAATAGTCTACTCTTGTATTACATGTTGTTCCCTTCGATAGCCCCTTTGAACTATAATCCTTTTCTTGTTGTGGTCACTTCATACTAGCCCTCAGTCAAACATAGATTCCCAACCTTTCAGCCAACTCTATAGAGCATTACTACATCTATGTAATGAATGGTTTTGGAGATAATTGAGTATAAGGTGGCTTTGATATGTTGGTTTATTTAGAGATTGATGTTATTGAGCATTACGTGTTGTTTCCATCTTATTTGGATTGTGTAAATATGTATTAGGTTTTGGGTTGATAGTTTATGACCCTATACAATTTAATTATTGATATTTTCATTTCATTTCCAAACAAAGCGAAAGAAAAGAAGGAAAAAGTCATGTTGAAAAAAAAGGAATAAAAAAGAAGAAAATGAATAAAAAAGAATTAATATGTTATTGGCATTAGGCATGTAGACAGCTTGAGTTCCTTTCTTTGTCAACTCATTTCTTGTGTGATTCATTGGGGTATGTTCGTTGAATTGTTCGAGTCTGGTGTGCTAGTGAACTTTGTGGTTTCTTGGTGTTTTGCTAGTTGCTCCCTAGTCATTTGGCTACTAGATCCACATAGCCAAAATTTAGTAGTCCACTCCTTTCCCTTAACCCTTCTAACCTGTACTACAACCCATGTAAAGGCTTCCTAATTATTTTGTGCATTTGCATTCTTAGTGATGGAAATTTGAGAGCCCTGTCAAGCATATGGTAGCTTGCATCTTTGGAATGAGTCTTAAGTGAACCTATGCTATATTTTAAGCACATGAGTGAGAGTAATTCACACTTCCCATAAGTGAGGTTCTATCGGTCTAATTAGCTTCACAATTCTATGTGCTTGCTTAATGTGATTTATGGCTCTTAAGGGGTAGTCAAGTTTGATGTCGAGCATGCGGTCGTATATTTCTTTGAAGACATTCACCTCCCTCTCTGTGGATTATTTGGGGTTGTCATTAATTGATATTTTTGCTAATGATGTGCTATCTGTTGCCTAGTCTGAGAAGGTTGTTATGGCATTAAATCCCAAATGCATCTTTCCTTGTTGGTTTGATTTGGTGTTTACTTGAGGACAAGCAAAGGTTTAAGCTTGGTGGAGTGATGAATGTCAGATTTGCATAGTTTATGAGTGTTAACAAGTCATTTTAGGGCATTAGTAAGCTTAATTGTATAACTTGTGCCTCTATTTCTAGTACTATACTTGGTTTCAGTTGTTTTGAGGGTGTTTACAAATTCTGACTTTGTGAGCCCAGTTACGTGAGTAGAATGAAGATTTTGATGCCTTATGGATCAAAGAAGGTAGCAAAAATAGCCCCAAGACACCTAACACGTACGAATCATGGCCAGCACCATGACCCAGAAGGATCCAGGAGAATCAACAGGATAAAATTGATCAACTAGCATAACCAGAGTCCACCATGGTCTGACTTCGGTAGTGCCCATGGTCCGTGGTGAACTTTGTTCCCCCGAGTTCGCTTGATTTCTTCGCGGTAGTTCGACTTCCAAGCGTTTTTTATGTTTACAATCTTCTTTTCTCCTACAGAAAGCCCTGTTTTATTGCTTCCTTAGTAACCCCATGTCCATTCCACCATCTAGACGAGAGTTAGACTCCATTTTTAGAGTGAGGGAGAGCAAGTAGAAGAGGGAGATTTATGAGGAAGTGGGATCGGGTTTGTAATCGACAGAGCCAAGCATGCGTTCGAGCTTAGCAATTTCTCTCCTTTCTCTTCTCTTTTATCTTTAGATTTTTATACTTTTTAGATTAGTTTTGATTCTTATGCTAAGTTTTGAATTGATCTTGGAATTGAGTTGAATTCTCCTAATTGAATCAAATCTTGTTTTGATCTAAAAGTGCTTTGGATTTGTTGGCTTATTCTATTGAATCTTAGACATAGAATTGCTAGTTAGAAACTTGATCAACTTCTTACTTGTGATGGAGTGGCTAATGCTCTGTTTGCAAGGAGGGCTTAGCTTAGGTGTATCCAGCCCCTAACCTAGGTTGATGCACTTCTAAGTCCCTAAGCAAGGAAACCAAGAAGTGATCTCAAGTAGCAAATGTATAAAGAACACGGATTTGGCTTGCAAGGAATGTAACAAGATAAACTATGTACTCTTTGATAAGATGTCACCACCAAGAACACTTAGAGCTCTCCCTTGGATCAATTGAGATAAGATATCACCACTCAAAGATCATAAGAGACTCTTGATCACCACTCTAGAGAGCTAATCTAGAGATAAGCAAGAGAAGAAACACTTAGAGGGAGTTTGAACTCAACCTTTCTTTTACTCACAACTTCAACATTACAAGAGTCATTGAGGGTATTTAAAACCCACTCCAAGCTGCCTTACACATCCCACTAAGCTAGGAAACAACAATGCAACTTGCTAAATCTAAGTACAGATAGAAGCCTAAAGCTTGACAACACATTAGCTTTAAGTCTCTATCAAAATAGGTGTCATAACTTAATGTAGTCTAA
>NCQT01031509.1:14287-28704 GCA_002740465.1 Stenocereus thurberi | reverse complement strand
GGTATTGTTACAGTTGTAATTTTGAGCCCTCTTTTTTCAAAGCCATCGATGGCCTAGTTCAGTCCTAGTATGTCTATGATTAACCAGAGCCACAGCTTGGCTTAATTAATGAGCTTGGCTGCTTCAGCCTGAATCTGGCCTCCGTTGATTGAGCGGGTTGGAGCTCGACTAGTTCAAGTGCTTCTTTGTTCTTTTCTTTTCTGAAAATTGTTTTAGAAGAAACTGAATATGATAAACTCGATAATCCTCAATTTGATTGGTTGAAGCTTCGTTGTTTCGTGGGCCAAACTACCTTGCAAAGCTGGCCTGGCAAGGTTCATGATCCAAATCAAGCTAAAAACTGACCAATCTGGTTTTCCTCATTTACTTGGTGGCCTACATTAGGTTGGGTTTATGCTTTCGTTTGGCAGACCTTGATCAATTCTTTCTGCTACTATTATGACCCATGACATAATTTCTTGAAATTCTGTGAAAGTAACTCTTTGAACCTTCGCACAAATATCAATCTTGTTCCGTGCATATATCTCTTAATTGGAGATGGTACCTGGCCCATTGATTTCTCTTAGAAATGATTGGAAATGATTGAAATGAGATTGCTATATATATTAAAGGACAAAGGTTGGTTTTGAACTACACATCAAACTATCCCACTTGGTTACAGAATGAGCTTAAACATCATAGGCTTTCTTTTGATTTGAATTCGTATTTTTAGATTGACAGAATAAGCCTATTTGCTGATTGTTTAATGTTTAGTATACTCTGGTCGAGTGGGCCGTAGAGTTGTGGACTCCGGCATGTAGCCGTTGAGCTTATTTCTATGTTCTTTTATACTTCTACTTGATGCAAGGAATTAATGTAAGGCTTTATGCCTTAAAAATGATCCGTTTTCAGGCGAAACACTGTCCATTTCGCCCCAGAATTTAAGTAAGAATTTAAGAAATCATTGATACTTCTAACCTTAAGGGTTGGGGGTCTCACAGATGGTATCAAAGCAAGGTTCTGCGACCATAAGTCATGACCTGAGTCCTGCACTTCATATAGTTTTCTAGGAACGCATTTGTGATGATGTGCTATTGTGTGCAAATGTAGTTTTGGTATGAACATCGATCATCTTAACATGCTAAAACTTGTTGTGATTTCTGCAAGTATATGGTTATCATTGTATGAATTATGGATATCGTCCTCAGGGATAGAATATGAGATTAGGCCGCTTTAGAAGGATAAATTGCCTATGCTAAACTAAACCAAAGCTAATAACTTATTGCAAATTTATTGAACTAAATTTACAAATTATTAGAAATCCTGACTAAGGAAAATTCTCAAACAGCCACACCAACGAGATTGTGAGGTACCAAAAAGTCATAATTCTTTTCGTGTCGACACTCTAAGGAAAATTCTCAAACAGCAACACCAACGAGATTGTGAGGTACCAGAAAGTCATAATTCTTTCGTGTCGACACTCTTTACAAATCAAATTAATGCTATCATAGATAATCAGCAAGCTCAGTGGAAATTGGGAAACTGAGAATCACCAACGATCTGAAAACCAACTGGGCCATCAACAATCCGATTGAACAAGAAATTAAAATCCAACAACCTGCAATCGCAAAAGTCAAAACTAATTCTTCAAACAAACCAAATCTCCAATTACAAACCAAAACTAATCCTTCAAAGCTAATCTGGAAACTGAGTGAAGGAAAACAACTTTAAACTAAGTGAAGCGATTGAAACTAAGACCCCTAATCTACCGCTACTGCTGCTGCTATCCTCTGTTTTTGGGGTTTGCTCCTCTTTTTTTTCCATTCCTCTGTTTTTGCCCTCTTTGAAGCTCTAAAAAATGCCCCCTTCATTGCCCTCCATTATTTCTTACAACCGCTGAAGACTTGATAAGGATGAATGAAGAGAGAGAAAGAGTAACTGATGGGAAAAAGAAGGTGAGATAGCACTGCTCTATTTTGGCCTTGATTCTCGAACTTCTGGGGCTGGAACTGATGAGTGGAAGACGAAGAGATGGAAAATAGGTAACGAGTGAAATAATGCTGCAATAACGGGAGAGGAAGATGAAAATCACCATTGATGATGGAGGAAGATGAAGCGTCAAGGGGGCGAAGAACTGCCCTATTCTTTTCGGGTGCTGCTGGTCGTGGGATGAGGAAGAAGAAGGAGAGGCGAAGGGGGGCAGCTTGGTCACGTGCCCGGCATGTGGCCTGATTAGGTAAGTAAATAGGCTGGGTCGGTGCAAGGGAGGGAAAGCAAAGAAGAAAGGAACTCGGCTAGGCCCACCAAAGGAGAAAGGAGAGGGAAGAAGACAAAGAAAAGATGGGGGGCGCGCTGGGCTGGTCTGCAGACTAGGAACCTAACGAAGCCCAGGCACACGCATGAATGAGGAGGAAGAAGGAAGCTAGGTTCAGTTCATAAGGTCGGTTGGGCCTGGAAACTGGGCTTTGGCTTCATCTTTATTTTCTTTCTTGTATGCTTCAATGTGATCCAGCTCTAGCACTTGTTTGAGTGAATTTATTTATTTTCTTCAAGTTATTTCCAATTCCTATAAAATAAACAAAAATATCATTAAAAATCTAATTTAACAATTTATTTAGAGCAAATATTAGACGATAAAAGGGCATAAAATACCATAATTTCAGGCTGAACAGTATTAGAGCAAGGTTCTGCGACCATAAGTCATGACCTAAGTCTTGCACTTCATATAGTTTTCTAGGAACGCATTTGTGATGATGTGCTATTGTGTGCAAATGTAGTTTTGGCATGAACATCGATCATCTTAACATGCTAAAACTAACTTTATTTTTGTGGATCTAGAGCGTTGTCATTGTATTTTTGTCATTCCTTTTTTCTCTTCGAGCTGGATGACATGATGAACTCATTCTAGTTCTCTTTTCTATAATAAATTTGACATCATGTTATTAAGGAAGAATGCCATTAGATGATTATAAATATTCTCCATTACCTCTTCTTAAGATTTATGCTTTTGTGCTTGTTTAATAGGGAATATCGGAGGATGTTCTTTCTTCATTTGAGGAAGATGAGGATATTGATGATGACAATGAAAAAGGTCATGCATTTGAAGAAGTAAATCCTGAAGAAGTTGATGATCAAGAACAAAATGATGAGTCATAGTTTGAGTTCTCTTATGTGGTTAACTTTTGCCTTGACTTATCTTTTAGCTAGGCCAAATAAAGTTTATGAGTTTGCACTTATAGTTTGGACTTTAATTTCAATGGAAGCAATTGTTGGAGTTATGTACTTATTTGTTGTGAACTTTTAGGCTCCGTTTGGACCTTGAAAAATTTGAAAAAGTTACTTTTTTTCTTGTGTTTGATTTAGAGAAAATCATAAAAAAAAATATGGAGGAAAGTTAGGGGGAAAAATTGTTAGACACAAGTGATAAAATTTTTCTCATAAATTGTGAGAAAAGGTTGAGGAAAATTTCTAATCTTTTCCAACCTCGCATTGCTTAGGTGACATCAACATAATTCAAGCAGTTCATCAATATTTAAATTTCTCATCTAAATTCTTGTATTTTTTTCTCAATCTAAACAAGAGAAGAAAACTCATTTTCTCTATACTTTTTTTTCCTTCACCTTATTTTCCTTCAACTTTTCTTTCCACCAAGTTTTCTAAGGACCAAACGAAGCCTTAGTGAATGCAGAGCACTTTTAAAGACTTTTAAATAACATTGTGCTTTTGCTGATGTTGATTCTTCTATTGTCGATAACTATTATACCTACAGGTTTGATTTTGTGTAGATGTATTTGTTAGAAAAAATAGTTCCTACTTCAATGGATGGACTATTAGCAGTAATTGTTTTAGATCATGAGGTGTGGGAAGGAACAGAATTACCAACAGAATGCAGCTTGATGAAAATTTATTTTTGACGATACATAGTAGTACCAACAGATCTTCTTGTTGGACAAGATTAAGAAGGCGGGAAAAGAAAGAATTACTAACAGATACAGTACATTGGTGAATAATTTATACCGCCAGTTGATTTAGTACTAACAGAAGCATCTGTTGGTAACACTTGCCATCATCAACATATTATTTCTCTGTTGGTAACACGATGACATTCACCCACGGATTCATTCTGTTGGTATTACAGAGAAATTACGGTAGATTACAATATCTTTTGGTAACCATCATCTCTTTTTACCAACAGTCTAGCAACAGACCAATACCGGTTGGTATAAGGTTTTACCAACAGCAAATGTACCTATTACAATAGAACTATCCATGTTGGTAAAAATTACTTTTTTGTAGTTTTTCTATGCTTCTTCCTTGAATGTAACCTTTCTTGGTTTTAGCTTTCACTCTTAAATTGAGTTAAGTTTAACCCTTGAGAGATACATCAACTTTGGTATCAGAGCTAAGTCTCATCCTTGGCCTGAAATCAAGACCCACACGATTTTCTTCCTGCCACGCCACAATATTTTTCAAAAAACACCCAAAAAAGCTTTGGATCTTGTTTAGCCTTCAACATGAGTAATATGACTCTTAAAGAGAGGTTCCAAGCTCTCATGAAGAACTTCAAAGTAGTGACCTCAACTAACAAAGAGTTAAAGAATCAAAAAGAAGAGTTAAAGAGTTATAATAAATGTTTTAGGCGCTAGTTCAAAGAAAAACGACGCCTGACCTCAATGATCATAAGATTAAGGTTCCAAAGTTTGACGGGAAACTTGATCCCGATGACTTCTTGAGATGGCTTTATAATGTTAAAAGAATCTTTGATTACCACAAAGTCCCTAAGGAAATGAAGATTAAGCTTGTTGCTCTTAGGCTGAGAAAGTATGCCTCAATTTGATGAACTAACTTGTGTACGATGCGAGTTAGAAGGAAAACTAGCAAAATCAAAAAATGGGAGAAGATGAGATCTAAACTTAGAAACCGTTTTCAGCCCCTTTTGTACCTTAATGAAAAAGAGTTTAACCATGCTCGCAAATCTAAACATCAACAAAAAGCCAAACCATTTAAGAAAGATTTCTCTGAACCCACGGCTATACCCCCTTCCTTCCCACAAAAAGAAGTCCCTGAGCCCATAATTATACCCCTTTCAACCCCACCAAAAGACTTAGCTATACAAAAAAGCCAAATTGGTTTAGAAGCTAGTGAGGACTTGTTAAACAGGTAAATGAAAATGAAGATGGAGATGCGGTGTTGAATTTGAGTAATCTTGATGGCACTGAAGGAGAGACTTTAAGTTCTGATGAGCTTAATGGTGAAAAGGGTGCTAATGAATCGTCTCCCATCCTAAGCAGTCTGCAAGGGTTTAAGCTGGAGTAAGAGGAAATTGAGTCTGACCTTTAATATAGAACTGAGCCCTGCAACCAGGAATTAACCTTAGAGGAACAAGAAGAGGTTACAGAGAAGGTCGAGGAAAAGGAGACACTAATCTTGACAAAAACCTTGAGTGAATTTCATGACTTCGGTGAGCAAAACAAAGTGACGGTGCTTACAAGCCATTACATTCCATGAACAATACACCAAGATTTAAGTTGAAGCAAACAAAGATTGAGTATAAGCTTCAATAAGAAAACAAGCAATTGGACTCATTATTTTTTTATGATAAATGCTTGAGAAAAGGTGTTTTACTATGAGCTAGTCACGTCCAAATTTTGAAAACCAAATCCTCCTACCAAGTCATAGCAGAAAAAATAAAGAGGAGGGTCATTTTTCAGCTAGAATCCAATCCATCCCCACTTACCCATTGGATTTGAGGGAAAATCCTTCTCAGCAAGGGGAGGATAATGTAAATCCTTCAAGGAAAACTAATTTGGAGGCCCAATGCAGTCAAGGGAATCTAAATTAGTCGTCAGAACCAATCAGAGTTTCGCAAGTTCAAGAGAAGCTAGTTATCGGATTAATTCTAGCAGCATACCCAATTTTTTGAGCTCAATTACTTAGGCCTCTTTGAGGTTTAAGTCAAATATTTTACCATGGGTTTGAAGTTGAAGAAGTTAGCTTTCCAACGACATAAGTTTCAGCTCAATTGGACTTCAGTCGATAATTCAACTGAGCTCTTGAACTCAAACTATCCAAGCTGCAGTTTTGGGACTGTTTTTGCTCAGTTTTGTTTTTATCATTTTCTTGATTAAACTAAATCCAAAAGTTGCAATTCTTTTATTGTTAGTTGACTTAGGATGTCTAGTTTACAAGCACGTTACAAGGTCCAGTTTAGCCCATTTTTTCAAGCTGCTCGGCATACACTTACAAATGCATGGTTGAAATGATCACAGTGATTAAGCCCCTTAATGATGTCCAAATTCAGATTTTTGAAAAGGGTGGGATCTTAGACATCTTGAGGTTTCCCCCGATGGAAGGAAACCAAAGATTAGTCACCAAAATGAGGTGTCACAAGCTAAGCAAACCTACGGTCCATAGGGCTCCTTATGGTAAGTTGCTTAACCTAAGAGGTTTTCCCTCTTAGGTGGGTTATCTCCACCAAGGTGTGCACTAACTTGGCTGATAGCTTGAGCTTAGTCACTATATGACTCCTGAATGGAAAGAGTGCCACATGGAAGAGGAAGAATGTGTAACTTTGCAAACCCACATTTGAACACCATGGCGTTAGGTGGCAAACATGTACAAGCTTGCTCTTTTGAGGTGGCAGCCATGGGTGCTTTCCTTCCTAGGGAGGAGAACATGACTAATCAAGCCTAGGATCATCAAGGAAGAGCTTGGTTAATTATTTTGTTAGTTACTACACTCTTTTGTTCGTGCTTAGTTCGTTTAGAGGCTAAATCGTGTACTTAAGCTAAGCAAGTGTACTTAGTAAGTTTCTTAATCATTAAGTAACCTCTTAAAGGTTACCTAGTGTGTGAGGAAAGACCTTGGATGTCTTTATAAGTATTCCAAAGGTTTATTTTGTAAATTAAGTAATGATTAAGTGAAATTTGAAGTTGAGTTTGAAACTCCTCAGTGTTGTTACCTGAATTCTCTACTTGCTTATCTCTAATTAGGTCAATTAGAGTGGTGATCAAGTGAGTGTTAAGCCTTGATTAGGTGATAAAATATGTATCCTAATTAAGCTTAAGAGCCCTAAACTCAAGCTTAGTGGTGAAATCTATATCTAAGTGAGAGTTTAGTTTCACTAGATTTGTCTTTGGTGGTGAAATTTGTGTCCAAGGATTGATTTAGTTTCTATCCTTCTTCCTTGATTGTAATCTTTTTTGGTTTTAGGTTTCTCTCTTAAATTGAGTTAAGCTTAACCCTTGAGAGATACATCAACTTTGCTATCAGAGCTAAGTTTCATCCTTGGCCTGAAATCAAGACCCACGCGTTTTTTCTTCCTGTCACACCATAAAATTTTCCCAAAAACACCAAAAATAGCCTTGGTTCCTGTTTAGCCTTCAATATGAGTAGTATAACTAAGGTGAATTTCATGACGCTGATCTTAACAAAAACCTTGAGTGAATTTCATGACTTAGGTGAGCAAAACAAAAGTGACGGTACGTTTTCAGTTGAAGCAAACAAAGATTGGGTGTAAGCTTCAACAAGAAAACAAGTAATTGGACTCATTATCTGCTTGTGATAAATGCTTGAAAAAGGTGTTTTACCATGAGCTAGTCAAGTCCAAATTTCAAAAAACTAAATCCTCTTACCAAGTCATAGCAGAAAAACAAAAGAGGAGGGTCATTTTTCAGTAAGAATCCAATCCATCCCATTGGATTTGAGGGAAAATCCTTCTCAAGAAGGGGAGGATGATGTAAATCCCACAAGAAAACTAATTTAGAGGTCCAATGCAGTCAAGGAAATCTAAATTAGTCGTCAGAAGTAATCAGAGTTTTGCAAGTTCAAGAGGAGCTAATTATAGGATTAATTCCAGCCGCATACCCTGTTTTGTGAGCTTAATTACTTAGGTCTCTTTGAGGTTTAAGTTGAATATTTTACCATGGGTTTGAAATTCAAGAAGTTAGCTTTCTAACGAGACAAGTTTTAGCTTAATTGGACTTCATATGATAATTCAACTCAACTCTTGAACTCAAATTGTCCAGACTGTAGTTTTGGGACAGTTTTTACTCAGTTTTGTTTTTAATCATTTTCTAGATTAAACGACACCCAAAAGTTTATCATTTTCTAGATTAAATGACACCAAAAAGTTGTAATTCTTTTTTTGTTAGTTAACTAAGGATATCTAGTTTACAAGCACGTTACAAGATCCAGTTCAGCCCATTTTATAAGCTGCTCGGTAGGTGCCTACAAATGCATCGTTGAAATGATCACGGTGATTAAGCCCCTTTATGATGTCCAAATCTAGATTTTTGAAAAGGGAGGGATTTTAAACATCTTGAGGTTTCCCCCCATTGAAGGAAACCAAAGATTAGTCACCAAAATGAGGTGTCATAAGCTGAGCAAACTTGCGGTCCACACGGCTCCTCACAGCAGGTTGCTTAACCTAAGAGGTTTTCCCTCTTAGGTGGGCTTTCTCCCCCAAGGTGTGTACTAACTTGGATGATAGCTTGAGCTTAGTCACTATATGACTCATGAATGGAGAGAGTGCCATATGGAAGAGGAAGAATACGCCACCTTGTAAACCCACATTCGCACACCATGGCGTTAGGTGGCAAACATGTATAAGCTTGCTCTTTTAAGGTGGCAGTCGTGGGTGCTTTCCTTCCTAGGGAGGAAAACATGACTAATCAAGCCTAGGATCATCAAGGAAGAGCTTAGTTAATCATTTTGTTAGTTATTACACTCTTTTGTTCATCCTTAGTTCATTGAGAGGCCAAACCATGTACTTAAGCTACGCAAGTGTACGTAGTGCGTTTCTAATCATTAAGTAACCTCCTAAGGGTTACCTAGTGTGTGAGGAAAGACCTTTGACATCCTTATGAGTAGTCCAAAGGTTCATTTTAAAAATCAATTGATGATTGAGTAAAATTTGAAGTTGAGTTTGAAACTCCTCAGTGTTGTTACCTGAATTTTCTACTTGCTTATCTCTAATGAGGCCAATTAGAGTGGTGATCAAGTGAGTCATGAGCCTTGATTAGGTGGTGAATTTAGTATCCTACTTAAGCCTAAGGGTCGTAAACTAAAGCATAGTGGTGAAATCTGTATCTAAGTGAGTGTTTAGTTTCACTAGATTAGTCTTTGGTGATGAAATCTATATCTAAGGATTGATTTAGTTTCTATCCTTCTTTGTTGATTGTAATCTTTCTTGGTTTTAGCTTTTACTCTTGAATTGAGTTAAGCTTAACCCTTGAGAGGTACATTATGTAAAATTGATTACAAGTTGAAAGCCTAGCTAAACTAATTATAATAATGATTTAAGCTAATACACGTTATAAAATTGCATTAAATTCAAACTTGAACATGCAGTAAACATAACTAGGAAGCCACTTGCACATGGAACATAGAGAAAAGGTTGTTACTGCAAAATACTTTACAATTAGCCAGTAGGAAACCAGCTTGCGTTGCCTCCCTTGGATGAGTAGCCAACTTGCCCTTAAAGCGACGAAATCTTCATGAGTATGTTTTTTGGCCGTCAAAGGCCTCAGGAAACCAAGAATGCAAGTCACTAAATGGTGGAAAGTTCAAAGGAAACAACTCACACTCAAAGGAGAACATAAGAACAAGGAAAGGAACTCACGACCTTAACTTGAACTCTATGCAATCCAAAACTGAAAGTGAGTTTAGGATAGTTCTAAACTTAAATCTTGGATATAGTAATGACCACCAAGACCAAGGTTTGAGCCCCTAAGCTTGATTAAGATATAGAAATCACTACTTAAATAAGATTAGGACTAGACTTAAACACCACCTTGACCGGCCTAGTTAAGCACAAGTAAGTTTAGTGTTTTTGGTTTCAAGGAGCAAAGCTATCTTTTCTCTCCTTTCAATTCACGAAATCTGATTACAAAATGAAAGAATACAAAGCCTTGTAGTCTAGCAAGCAAGCATGGAAGCTGCTCTAGCCTAGGGAGTGAGGTTTCTTCAAAGTTAGGAAACCTCCTAAACATGCTTAGTTCACGGTTTTAGATAACCCGTGAGATACTAGTTAGTTTATAAACTTAATCCTTGCTAATTACAACGATGGAACCTATTAAACATCAAGGATTAAAGTTAAACTAAATATTAAGCAAACAATTAAGCAAAAAGGCAATTGAGCCTGTGAGGGAGAAAAGTGAAAAGTTGCTTGGTCTTGGGTACCCTTTATGGCTAGCCAATGACTGATTTCTGCCTTTCTCTCCTTGTTCTTCATTGGATGACCTGGTGGGTCCTTCATGATTGTGTCAAATAGCCTTCTAACAACCAAATCATGCAGCTAGACAAGGATTGGATGCCAGAAAAGGCTTCAACCACCAAATGCACCAATTAGCTGTAACCGAGGAATAGCTGGCAGTTTCAAGGCTCTATTTGGATGCCACCTTTTCCAAGCAAAACGTGGGCATGATTCGGAATGGCACATATGGCTGGAAAGCTTAGAATGTCTTATGACACCTCCAGGTGGAATTATATGTTTTGGAGCTCATTTGCCTGCCCAAAAGATCAAAATACCCAGACTAGTCCATACCAGGCTTCAGTCTGCACTGTTTGGAAAATTCACCTGCCTCTTCATCCTCCACTTGACTTAACTTAATTTAATCACTTGGACCAGGTAGTCTAACATCTTGGGGACATAATATACGCAAAAATTCAGGGCTTAAACCTCATGGAGGCCTAAGTAATTAGAAACGCAAAACCGGGCTTAAAAACTGATTTGTACCCATAAGGTTCTGTTTGTGTTTCTTGCAAAAGGTGAGCCATCTTTTGAATTTGTGACCTTGTTCTTGGATGTACTGGACTTGATTGATCATGATCAAGGTCTTGGATTGATAGGAATCCATTATCCTCCCCTTATTGAAGAGATTTGATCCTCAAATATGCTAGGGAGTCATCTGAATGGTAGGGGCTCAAATATGACACATTGAACGTGGCTAAAACTCCATATTCTCCTGGTAAATCGACCTTGTAAGCATTGTCATTTGCCTTTTCTAAGACCTCAAATGGACCTTTAGCTCTCAGCATCAGTTTTTCTTCCTTTTGGAAGGAAATCTCTCCTTCCTCAAGTAGATCCATACTAGGTCTCCAAGTTGAAAAACCCTCTTTCTCCTATGCTTGTTGGCTTGGGCTTCATAGGATGCATTAGACTTCTCAATTCTGGCCTTAACCAACTCATGACGCTTTTGAATCTCCTCTAAACTTGCTGTTGTATCTGCACTTGGTTTTTGGTCTAAAGGCCTTGGAGTAAGGTCAAGGGGGCTAAGAGGATCAACTCCATAGACCACCTTGAAAGGATAAAGACTAGTAGCCTTGCTTGGTGCTTTGTTATATGAAAACTCAGCATGAGGCAAGAGTAAATCCCAAGCTTTGGCATGAGGTTTAATTAAAGCTCTTAGGAAAGTGCCTAAGGTTCAATTAGCTACCTTAGTTTGCCCATTAGTTTGGGGGTAACATGTGGTACTATACATCAATTAAGTACCAAGTTTCTTCCAAAGGGTAATCCAGAAATGGCTTTAAAACTTTGTATCCCTATCAAAAATAATAGACTTAGGGATACCATGTAATCTGGTTACCTCTTTAAAGTACAATTCAACAATGTGTGTAGCATCATTGGTCTTATTACAAGGTATGAAGTGTGCCATCTTTGAGAACCTATCTACCACCATAAATATTGAATCCTTGCCCATTTGGGTCCTAGGTAGACCCAAAATGAAGTCTATGCTCGCATCCACCCAAAGTTGAGTGGGAACTGGAAGTGGCGTATACAAACCGTGGGGTAAGGTATGACTCTTGGTAGCTTGGTATGTTCCACACCTTCTTAGAATGTCTTCAACATCCTTCTCCATTCCAGGCCAGTAATAGCGTTCCCTTAACATGGTTCAGATCTTGGATTCACCAAAATGCCAAGCCAAAGAACCACCATGAAGCTCCCTAATTAGGAGCTCACGGGTGCTACACTTTGGAATACATAGTCATACTCCTTTGAACAAATAGCCCTCTTGGACTAAGAAATCCCCCTTAGGGTGCTTCAAGCACACAGAATACAAGTTTGCAAGGTCTTCATCATCAAGATATAAACTTTTTAGATGCTCAAAACCAAGAATAAGAGCATCCAACTAAAATAGGAGGAGATGCCTCCTAGATAATGTATCGGCACCTTGATTTGGCTTTTTAGATTTGTGCTTAATGGTGAAGTGGAATGACCGAAGAAACTCAACCCGTTTAGGATGGCATGAGTTTAACTTGTGTTGGCCTTGAATATACTTCAAAGCTTCATGATCAAAATGTAGAATGAACTCACTAGCCACTAGATAATGGCTGCAATGCTCTAAACACCGTACAATAGCATAGAATTCCTTATCATAGGTGGAGTACTTTCTTCTTGAATCACATAACTTCTCACTAAAGAAGGCCAAAGGTTTGCCTTCCTGAGTAAGAACACCACTTATACGCACTCTTAATGCATCATATTCAACTTCAAAGACCTTCTCAAAGCACAGCAAAGCAAGGACAGGCACTTAGTTAGTCTTCTCTTTACTTCCTCAAAGGTAGATTGGGCTTGAGGGGTCCATTTGAATGATGTACCCTTAATCACCTCAGTCATGGGAGCCATAATTGTGTTGAAGTTTCGAATAAACCTCCTGTAAAAGGAAGCTAATCCATGAAAGCTTTGAACATCATGAATGCTTTGTGGTAGAGGCCATGACCGTATAGCCTCTAACTTGCTCTCATCTGCCTTTATCCCTTCTTTAGAAACAATATAACCTAAGAATGTAGAATGTAATTTCATGAGTGAAAACAGTACATTTTTTAAGGCTACCATACAGTTTCTCATGTTCAAGAACAAGCATGACTTGATTGAGATGATCTTGATGCGTTTGCTCGTCCTTGGAATAGATCAGAATATCATTGAAGTAGATCACCACAAATTTGCCAATGTCAGGCTTGAGTACTTGATTCATTAGCCTTATAAATGTACTAGGAGCATTAGAAAGACAAAAAGGCATGACAAGCCATTCTTATAAGCCTCCCTTGGTCTTAAATGCCGTCTTCCATTCATCTCCCTCTCAGATTCTGATTTGGTAGTATCCACTTCTAAGATCAATCTTTGAAAACACTTTAAAGCCATATAGTTCATCTGGCATGTCCTTAAGTCTAGGCATGGGATACCTATACTTGATTGTGATTTTGTTTGCGGCTCTGCTATCCAGACACATTTGTTGGCTGCCATCCTTCTTAGGAACCAAGAAGGCAGCTACGGCATAAGGGCTTAAAGACTCACGTACAAGCCCTTTGGACATCAACTCTTCTACTTGCCTTTGAATCTCCATGGTTTCCTTTGGGTTCATCCTATAACCTGGCTTATTAGGGAGGATTGAACCAGGAATGAGATCAATATGGTATTGGATGTCTCTTTTGGGAGGTAATCTCATGGGTCTCTCCTCGGGAAATAGGTGACAGAGCTTTTATATGAGTGACTTGGCTATGGGGTGAGTAGGCAAGGGGGTTTCTGGTTCTTCTTGGATGTTTAGGATCTACTCTTTAAAAGCTTTAAACTCATGATATCAGGCCTTTAAAAGAGGTTCACTAAATGATAATAAACAACCAGAACGTTCAGGCCTTTCTGTGGGCTTGTTTTTGTGGAGTTCGCATAGTGATAAAGGCTTTAAGGTAATCTTCTTTCCTCCCTTAGAAAAGGAGTATGTACTTTGGAATCCATCATGTATTACCTTCCTATCATACATCCAAGGTTTACCCAACAAGACATGGCATGCATCCATGGGAATAACAACACACCATAACTCATCTTGGTAGTTCTTATAAATAGACAAAGAAATGAGGCACCGGGAGTTAACTTGTAATCCCTTACTTTGGTTTAGCCATTAGATGTTGTAAGGATGGGGGTGGGTCGTGGCTTGCAAGCCTAGCTTCTGTGTCATACTAAGAGAAACTACGTTGGCATAGCTTCCTCCATCTATAATCAAAGAACAAACCTTGTCTTGAACCGTGCATCTAGTATAAAAGATGTTCTCTCTTTGTTCATCTTTAGCTCCCCTCTGGTTGTTCAAGACTCTTCTTAAAACTAGCATCTCACCCTCATCAGCTTCCTCCTCAACCTCCTCTAGGTTTTCCTCAAGATTCCCCTCACTTTCTCCTTCAATTTCCTCCTTAATTTCTTGTTCATCCACAGCTCTTCATTTAGCTAGCGTGACCACCTTCCTGTTTGGATTGTTCAAGGCTATATGCACTAACCTTTGGCACTTAAAACACCTTCTTATGCTTATAGGATTGGGATTGGGTCTGGTTGGAGGTGGTTGGTTCTTTTGTGGAGTTGGGGTTCTTTGTGGATTAGAAGGGAAAGGGTTCGTAGGCTTAGGAGGTGGATTAGAACTACCCTTGTTGAAAGGGTTGTTCTGAGGTGG